>JANQAP020009258.1:0-11541 GCA_026874005.2 Erythroxylum coriaceum | reverse complement strand
ATATGTATGGATTTGTTGATGATTTGAGGTTTGGACATGAAATTGATGTGTAGTTGAGGCATGACTAAGGTGGAATTATGGTGAAAAGGATGAGTGTTGGAGTAAGGGTGTTGAAGATGTAAGATGTGAATGAATTGTACTGGTTTCACTGAATAGTCATCGGTATTTAGGCTATAATTTGACCTGTAGATATCCAAATGGAGTGATTTTCATTGTGGATCAAATTATACACATATTCTTACAACTTTCATGAAGGAATGGAACTTTGTTTCTGTCCCGAAGGATGATGAAATTTGGCCTAAAGTTGAATTTAGGATTCTGTCATTGTTTGAGAATAGTCTGCAGTATTTTGGGTATAACTTGCAGCATACCGAACCAAAATGCATGATTTTGATATCATTAGAAACTTCATACATAGAGGAACTTTTGGTTAGAATAAAATAATGCCTAGAAACCTCTTTTTATATGTCAAATTAGCCATACAATTTTGACTCGAAACTTGTCCTAAGAAATCTGAACTAATATTGGTTGTGCAATTGTTGATATATATATGATTAGGACTTTAACAATGGTTTTATTAGACTTAAGTAAGATTAATAATGAAACTAGGTGATTTTAGATTAATGGACAAAAACGTGTTTGAGTTATGGTTTGTGAATGGAGTTGATAATATAAAAGATATAGGGTTTATTATTGATGAGCATAATGTTGAATTGCTTGGTGTGATCATGAATGAATGAGCTCTTAAAGCTTATGTGTTATGAATTAGATATGAATGATTGTCAATTGGGAATTTCTGCTATAATATTGTGACAATACTGGACAATTAGTGGTCTGAGGAATTTTATAGTTGGGATTGTATTGGAAGTGCTTGCTAATTGGTTGCATATACATAATGTTTGATGACTCAACATTTCTATTGATGCAAAATTTCACACGTTTGTATTTATAAGGTTTACATAAAAATTCTAAAATCTGAAATGAATTATTTTAAAACTGTCAAGTCCTAGTCGTGGGTAAATAGGCATGCCTAGAAGGGTTTGCAGCTGCTCCTGGACACATTTAAGGTGTCGACACTTTGGTGTCTCCTGATAAGGACACTTCGATGTCGAGACATAAGTCTCTCCTATTCTGCGATACTGATAGGTATCTCCTGTTTTAGTCCCGTTACCTACTTCTGTAAAAAGGATTTAGCAAGTTAATTTGTTTTATACTCTGTTACATGTACAATTCGGTTATAATTAAGCAGTGTTCTAAAATAATTAAGTTTTGTTCTGACTTATTTAGATACGGTTTTATCACAAACACGTTCTGTTTTGATATCATAATATTCTGTTATGATAATTGTAAGATTTGCTTGAAGCCAATATATCCTATTTTGGCATATTCTGTTCTGAGATACTTATTGTTTGGAATGCACTTTTATACGTGATCTGATTTGTATATGTCATTATCATATGACTGTTAGGGTCAGTTACCATTATGTATCATCTTTAGTTTTCCTCACTAAGCTATATGCTTAGCACGGTGCATTTGTCCCGTGTAGGTTCAGATAGAAGGGTATAAAAACTGGGACAAGGACAACCGCAGTGGCCAAAGAAGATTAAGTTTTGTTTTGACAAAATGCATATTTGAATTTGTTTTTGAGTTGTTTCTGATATTTGAAACAGTTTGAATTTATTGGAAGGTTTGTAATAACTATAATACAGGATGGATTTTAAGACATGCTTGTGATAAGTTCAATGTGTATAATGTATTTTGTTTGTAATCCATCTTATAATGCAATACAATGTATGTTTGCCGAAATTGGTTTTTGAGGAAGATTTTAAATGCTTTAGTTTGTTTGTACTGTTTTGTGTGGCATCCATATATTCTTCCAGGGGTATGTGGGTGTTACAGTTAATATATGAAATATAAAATTTGCAAATGGTTAGAGGATATGTTATAGTGCCTCCTCTATTGTCTTGGTTGTGGATAGATAGGCATACCTATAGGGTTACAATGCAGCTACTATAATTTGACTCCACCGGTGTCCACAGTTCGATACCTTCGAGTATCCATAGCACCTATTATCCATACCCACAGAAAATGTACAAGCCTAACATAGAAAGTAAATTAAAGAGATATAAATAAGAAATACATTATGATAACATAAATAATCAGTATATGAATGAGCATTTGCATTTGTATTGATAATTTGTATCATTGATTGTTGAATATCAATGCTTGAGTTTTGAAGGTGAATTTATGGTATATGAAAAAAATTGAAGCATGTTTAGATGATCTATTTGATTACATATGTCATCATTATTTATATTTATGCGATGTTCATGAATGTATGTGCTTGACGAATGACTGCTGTGAGTGGTTATATTGGCCTATTGGCCTACTAATGAAGCTAGTCATGAAAAATTATTTATTATCTGATAAGAATTCTTACACCAATAGAAAAGTAGTTACTCGTTTTAAAGTTATAGATGGGGTTGTATTTTTTTTTGTTCAAAGTTAAGGAATTACTTGTTGCAAAATAAAGTCTTTATGGTTTCGCAAACTGATTTAATGAAATACATGTTGAACAAGCTGATCCTCTAAGGGAATATTAGACAGCGACTTATAACTCTTATAGACTTCAACTTGGTATATTAGCTAACGTTTTGGCAAGCCATCCTTCAGTTAAAGTACAAGAGATTGAGGGACACTTGATTTTCAGTTGTGAGAAGAAATTGTAGGAATTAAAATTCGATGGGTCTAGTATAAAAAAGTTTGCTGTTGTTGAAATTTTCACAATTGCGCCACATAGAACCTAAACTCTTCTCTCCCTTAAAATGAATTTCCTATATACAATAATGAAGCAAAATGTGAAGGCATCATGTTTGGACTAAGACGGTTAGACTATCTAGGAGCTAAAGAAATTCTAATAAGAGGAAATTCATAATTAGTGTTGAAACAAATGCAAGGGGAATATAAATGTGTGAGTGTAACTTTATCACCTTATTACACCACCATTTTCCAACTACTAGAATTCTTTGATAACATAGAATTTTTAACATATTCCAACAATAACAACAACGTCACAATAGAAATTTCACTAAGATACAGAGTTTAGGGAGGTTTAGAAGTACATAACATTATCCCTAACTAGTATAAATGTTGTTTTTGATAAACCTATAGGAGAGAAGAAAAATTATTGTTGGAAATGATTTAAAGAAAACAATAGCCAAATATATAAATAAATAACTACATTAATAAAAATAAGTAAAAAACTAAAATAAACAAAAATAAATAAAATAAAGATATTCAAAATCAAAATATAGATAAAATAAGTAAATATTTAATTTATATCTTTCTCTTTCAATTAAAATTGAGTGATTGGTTCTTAAGTTTGAGCGATAATTTCTTGCTATAATTTTCCAAAAAGTCTTTGATTTTCGACTTCGAATCATGGGCAACTTCTTTATCAATACTAAATATTTCTAGTGAAATTCCTCTCTTATAAATGGATAGTTAAGACCTTCATTGTAACATAATACACTTATGGATTAAGTCTTTTGAAATTTTCAATATGGTTTCTATTTAAGAAAGTTCATTCGCCTCCTAATTTTCACTATTTTGTGGAATCTATAAATGAAGGGGTATATGGAACACATATATATAGAATAAAATTGAGGTGGCTTATACGTCGGTATGGATATTATTGGCCAACCATCTTGAAAGATTGCATATAATAGGTTGCAAACAGTGTCAGAAGTATGGAAGAATTCAAAGAATTCTTGCATCTAAGTTACATTATATAATTAAACCATGGCCATTTAAAGGTTGGGCTATTGATCTCATGGGGAACCACCATCCTCAAAATGCCACAGTTTTATTTTATTGACTATAGACTACTTTACTAAATGGGTGGTGGCATAACTTTTAAAGAAGTTTTATCAAATAGATGTAATAAAATTAATTATAGAACATATTTTTCAACATTTTAGAATTCCTCAATCAGACACAAGCAATCAAGGAACTATGTTTGCAGGCCAGGAAGTTAAAAGATTTCACTAAGGATTATAAGATAAATTATTGCATTTGGATCTATATTATGATCAGGCTAATGGGTAAGCCCAAGCATCTAACAAAGTAATTATTACAATTATGGAGAAAATGTTAGAAGATAATATAAGAGAATGGCATAAAATCCTGTCTGAAACCTTATAGGCTTATCATACTTCTAAGGATACTACCACAGGGGTTAGCCCATTTGCCTTAACATATGGACATGGTTTTGGTCCCTATAGAAGTGGTGGTTCCATCCCTAAGAGTAGCTAAATATAACACTTTAGGGACTTTCGAGTATTCAGAAGCGATGGTAATGAAGTTAGAGGAATTAGATGAAATGCAACTTCAAGCATTGATAATATGATTATTCAAAAAGGAAAAGTAGCATAATTCTATGATAAAATAATTCATAGAAGAGAATTCAAAGAAAGGAACTATTATAGAAATTGATCCTACCCCCTGGGATAAAAGATAGAGAATAGGGTAAATGGTCACCGAGTTGGGTAAGACCATTTAGAATTTATAGGGTTTTAAGCAAAAAATCCAATTCATTATCTAGTTTATACGATGAACCTTATAGGTCTTTTATTAATGGAAAGTATCTAAAACCTTGTATGCCTACCCTTTTTTAAAAGTATGAGGAATAAGGAATGATAGAAAATTCTTGAAATAATTAAATTTATAATACCATTTAGAAACCAAAGTTTAAAGTCCATTTGAAAAATAATAATAAGTTAAAAAGAACAAAGAAATTTATGATTGGTCCAAGTTTAAAGATCAAATTTCATCCTATTGATTAATGTATGACACTTGGTCCTGCTTAACTTGCTACCCCTACTGCTTCCAAAATCTAACTTCATCCTTTTATAAAACCAACAATTTCCCCAACTCAACAGTCGTTTGCTTAACTTTGTGAAATTCCTATTTAAGCTTTTCTCCATCTTGTTTGAGGGTTTTTAGTTTTTCTATGATTAACTTGATGGCTCATTCATGCTTAATAACATCTTTTTCCAAGGATTCAAATTCATTTTTCAACTGTTGAATTTTAGTCAGAAGATTCTTGTCTTTAGTCTCTTCCACATCATAGTCTATTTTTTGTTAATGCAAGATACTCAACTTTTTTTAGTACATAACTTAATCATGGAAAGATTTTTGAAAGGAAGCAAAGACTTTCTCAGCAATGGTTAGAAGTCCCCCAATAGTGGATGACTGAGTCATGCACCTAACATATGACAACATACTTAAAAAACAACTACGTTAAATTTTAGTAAGAAATTGCAACTTCTTCTATATGGTCAATATTAAAGGCTCTTTAACTTTCGGTATTTCTTTAGAGTTGATCATTAGTGCAACACTAAACAAAAGGTTAAAGGAAAGATCTAAAAATCTCAAGTCAAAGACTTCTTCTAAGGTCATCACTATATACTAAACATCAATTGTCTACAAGTTATAATAGAATTCATTAACAGATTAGTAGGTCAATGTATACAATAAAGGAATACTTTTCTCACTCGAGTAAATAAACCTCAGTGGCTTTTAGGTTAGGAAAAGTCTTAATCTTTCTATATTCTAGTTCTAAAAGGAAAGAAGGAGCAGGGACGTATGATATTGTGTCATCTATAAAGAAAGATAGGTCAGTGGGAATTCATAATAGAAATAAAAATAAAAATAATAAAAGAATATGTCATATCATCACTAACTTCTTCGACAACCTTCTTGAGAGTAGAAGAAGTCCCTTCTAAAGGAAGAGTGTCTTCAATAGAAGGCTTATTGGTTACAGATTCTTTAAGCAATTTAGAGGATGAGGGAGTAAAATTCCTCACAAAAATCTTGGAGATAGACTTTTAGCTTGTTTGGAACTAAAAGTCATTGGCAATTTCTCTTTAAATTTTCTTTTAAAAAGAGGATTAGGAGCTACATCTTTCTAAGAACAAGGCTGAATTTCTTATATGCTCTTAGCATCTAAGATTCCAAAGTTTATAAATAAATAAATTTAGGAGAATTATTTGAAATTAAAAATGCATGAGTAGAGTGGAATGTCGAGAAGTGTAGAATTAGGCCAAAAGACTAAACTCTGAAAGCTTTTAAGCCACCAGGAGTGGTAAGCTTCGGTGTTAACCACATTGGTAGCAACAATATTGCATTTCAAAATTTGATAGTGATTGAAATTTTCCCATAAGAATTTGTTATTGATAACACTAACTTCAAAAGTTACTCCTATTGAATAGTCCAAGAAATGAACAACAGGAGGAATTCCTAGAGATAGTAGTTGCCTACTCCATAAACAAGGGAGATACATTTTTAAAGCTAAACTTGTAATAGAATGGTTATGTTTTCCTAGCTTACTCACCATCAATAATGAAGAATCTAGGGTTAATATAATCCAAGATAATCATTTGTCAACTAAATATGAAGGCTTATAATTTTTAAAGATTTTTAACCAGTGAGGCCTTTTGGAGAATCCTCTAAAAGAATTCAATTGATTTATAGATCAAGACTTAAAAGATAGAAAAATACTAAAGATGTATTTATGAGTCTTACGACAAAAATTGCTAGACAATTGAAGATTAAGAAAATTAGGAAATCTAAGGTCAAAAAAAGGTAGACCTTCTCTGTCCTTAAGCATAGGGAAATAAGCAAAAGTCCAAAGCTAGACAAACCACAAACATAAATTTAACAACAACAAAAATATATTATAAAGGCATTTCCTCAAATTTCTATAAAAAATTCCAAAAAAATAGGGGATAAGGCAAAAGCTTACCAAAAGCTATTGCTAAGCATAAAGGAAGGAATTCCAAGCTAGGTTTATTATTAACAAGGGAAAAGACAAATCAATTTAGAAGAGCCCTAATGAATTTCATAATTTCTTCTTCAAATATAGGAGTTTTCAAAGAAGTATAGATATTTATTAAATCCATAATAAGAAGAGAATTTAAAAACGCTAGAATCTGAATTATGAGTGTCTTCATCTAAGCAAACAAATTCCTCTCTATAATAGGCAATTTAGTCAAAAAGAAAATGTCTTTCAAAGAAATAGAAGCATGCCTAAAAGGGAAGATAAATGAATTATACGAACGACTTTAAAATTTCAAAATCACAAACACAAGATTAGGATGATGCTCAAAAGGATTACTAAAAAGAGCTATTAGTTGAAGGAGACCTTCCATCTTCTAGGATAAGTGATATGATGGGTATAACCTACCTACCCATTTAGCCCATTGGTTTACCATTTTAGGCTAGGGTTTTAGAGATTCAGGAGCTTGGAACAAAGCGAATTCTAGGGGAAATTTTGATTTACTCAGTTCTTTCAAATAATAAAGCGATGGATGAGAAGCATTCATAGGCAGGGGAGTCCCAATAGTAAAAGGAAGGTGATATTCTTGGTTTAAGTGAGTACAACCTTTAATACTGCTAAAAGTAGGAATTTAATGGTTAGAATTGACAGGTTAAAATGAACATTAAAGCTTAAGAATTCTTTACTAATTCTTATGAAAGATGAAATGGTACCATTTCAAGTTTAACAGCTTGCACAAGAAATAGGAATAAAAAATCGTAAGGATTTTTGGAAATATGATAGAACTAAACACATATGTCAATGGTGTTTAACACAACAGAGTATGTTGAGGAGGAAGAAGAGACATGGCAAAAAGAATCCACAGTCACAAAATTCGCAAGAGAAGAATATAGGAGTGAGAAAAAAGAATAGAAGTCTTTTCGAAATCTAAAGTAAAAACTGAAGAAGTAACAAAAAGCATTTATAGTGTAGAAATGGTTGAATCCTAAGGGAATAATAAAAGGTGAGAACTTAAAGAGATTTACTATGTTTTGGAATGGATAAGAATTTCAAATTTGAAAATAATCTAATGCAATATTTGGCCCAAAACTGAAAAGGGCACAAATTTAGAAGCCTTAGAAATCATTTGACGAAAGAATTCATTCATATAAGAATCAGTTGAGAAGTCCAAGATTTAAGATTCCAAACAGTCAATACATAATTTACATGTACTTTAAAAATAATGCAAAGAGGTAGTTAGCTAAAATATAGGGAAGTGAGCTAGAAATTAAGTAGTTATAAGAGGCAATATTACAGAATGTGGAAGTTAAGTAGATAATGGGAGGTAGTTAGCTAAAATGTTAGGAAGTTGGTAGTTATAGCACAAAACTTCTTAAGTCTGGAAAGATTATAAATTAACCAGCAACATAATTGGAGAAAAGAGCAATCAACACATTAAACTTACTACAAGAGAGAACCTCAAGACAATCTATAGAAAGAAAAACAACTCTTAAAATACTTTTGTTATTTTTTTCAGCTTTCTTTATATTACGTATTCATTTTATTACCTCAAATTCCCTTTATAGTTAGCATTTTTCTTTGTTGCCTAAATCAAATAATTTCTTTTGCCACCACAGTTTAGATTTTTTGTAGCTTAGAACTCCACTCTCAAAGATTTTGGTAGCCTATTTATTTTATCAATAGAATTTAGGTACAAATTCTAGGAGAACTCCTCCCTGTAAATTGTAGTCTAAGTTAACACCAAACACTTTCATCAAAAAAAATTTTTTAACTGTTCATAAGGATTTAGTTTAATTTTCTACTTTGGACCTTACCAATAACACTTATAAAAATTTTTAAGAACATTCAAATAAATAAACTCCACACTTTTAGACTTAGTTAAATAAAATTAAAATGTGATGGCTATCAAATGTATAATTTTTTAATTACATTAAAATTTTATATCTTGTCATTCAACAATTATAAACTTAATTGAACTAAAAATCAAATTTAATCGGTTAATATTAATATCTAATAATAAAAATAAATGACAATTAAGACAATGAAATCAAACATGTTTTTGTTTTTAATTATTTTATTACAAATCTCATCCAAATAGTTTTTTGTTTTCAATTTTATTACAAATTTCAACTAAATAAATTTTTATTTTTTAACAAAGAAAACAAAAACAAAAAATAGGGAAAGAAATCCATAATAAGAAAACATAAATACAACTAAACAACCACTTAGTCTTTGTTGGTGTCGATTATGTGAAATATTTGAGATTAAAACAGGTATAATTGGAAAGTGAAGAACTGTCATAATCATTGTCATAAGTTTCTTTCTTTCGGTGAGGGATGTTGCATTTCGGTGACTTTTAAACCATAAATTTATATACTCTAGTAAAATTCATAATGGTTTTTATTAATATGCAGATAACAAATAGGAGCATACTTATATTTATATATTTCACATAACCAAATGATTTTTTGAAGTCATTAATCTTATTCAACTATCAATTTTTCCTTGTGCAATGTCAAGTTCCTTACCATTTATGGCATAGAACTCTAGAATTCTATAACTTTCACACCTCTTTATTCCTCCTTTAGTGTAATTCTCCAGTTTCCTTTGGTTCCTAAATCACAACAAGCTTGCACGTCTTAGCTGTAGCTTGCTTCAACACCTTTATTCTCTCCTCTCCTTCCTATCTCGAACATCCTATTAAGAGCTACTACACTAGGTTTTATTCCCTCTTCTTTAGCTTATTTTGTTTATACAATTACCTTTATAGTCCTAAGCCTTCTTTAGATCTTTCTGCTCTCTATAAGAACACACATATCAAACCTACTTTAGATGTTTTAAACATCACTAGGCTTTCATCTTCAGAAACTAAGCTCACATGGTCTTAAGTTTTAGGAGATTAATCTCCTTTTGACAAGTTGAAATACATACGTTCTACCCCATTCAGTGGAAACATCATTGTTACACCATCTATTGAAATACTTAAGGTAGGTGTATCTAAATGGTATTTAACACTAGTTAACTTATTTTTGGATAAGAGAGCAGCTTATCCCATAATGTGGATATGGTAAAAAAAACTTAAAGAAAAACAGTTTAAAGAGTGTCCTTATCAATGAAGATGATTTAGTCTTCTTTAATTTAACTGAAGACATTATACAGAAGACAATAGAAGTTAGTTGTTAATACATCAATGTCAAGCTTATTTTCCTGCAAAGATGGATATTATGGTTATATCCAGAAAGGTTGAGGCTGAAATATATTTCCATATAGATAAATTTCCATAATGTACCACTTAAATACTAATCCATGAAAGGTATGATCTACCTAGTAAGTTCCCTTGACAAATATATTCGTTTAGATAAAATTGTTGGTCTTATGAAGAGGATTGACTATACTTTGGAATGATTGATGCCAAAATAATGAAAGAGTTACATTATTTCATCACTATTATTAAATTAAATGAAGAAGATAACCTAAAAAAGTTAACATTAGGTATAATGATAGATGCATAAATGATCATATTTATGTTAAGTCAGCAGGACTTTACGATGATTATTTTTGATAAAAATCAAATAATAATAATGTTAGAAATAAATGAACTAGTTTGATGAGTGTGTTAAGTGTGCAGAAGTACAATACATAAAAGAAAAACACATAAGAAGCAGAGAACACAGAAGGAAACAAAACACAGAAGGGAGCAGAAAATATAGAAGAAGTGCAGAAGATATAGAAGAAGTACAGAAGAAACAGAAGATACAGAAGAAGCAAAACACAGAAGAAGCAGAAGATACAGAAAAAGTACAGAAGATACAGATGATACAGAAGAAGTATAGAAGAAACAGAAGAAGCAAAACACAGAAGAAGCAGAAGATACAGAATAAGTACAGAAGAAACAGAAGATACAGAAGAAGTACAGAAGATACAGAAGATACAAAAGAAGCAAAATAAAGAAGAAGCAGAAGATACGCTAGTACGTCGAACAGTTAGTTAGTTGGAGTTAGTTACAGAACTCAACTAAATAGTGGTTATCAAGATTCAAGAAGCAGTTATCAAGAATCAAGAAGCAGTTGGAGAGTTAGACTATAAATACTAGTCGTAGTCAAACACTAAACAACTTTTCAGCTGTTTCTGAAAACCTTTGTACAATTTGTGATCTTTGAGCTTTCAAGTGTATACTTAGAAAAGAAAAATTCTGTAGTGCGATACTGAAGAGCTAAACCTACTGTAACAATAGCTCACAATATCTTTCTAGTGAGAGAAAGAATAGGCTAAGAGCCTGGAGAGACTAAGATAGCTGAAAGAATACTTGGTGTAAAAGACCTGAAGAGGTTCTGGAAGTGAAGAAAGAATACTTGTAAACTTGTTGAAGTATAGTGAAAACTCAGACGAATTCTGAGGATTGGACGTAGAACACAATTTAGGGTGAATCAGTATAAAATTGCGGAGTTTATCCTCTATCTTTCAACTTATTTTATTTTGTTTTTTAAACAAGTATATAGAAGTTATTTACGATTTAACTACGTAACAATTTTCATATAACATTTGTGATATTCTTTTAACAAGTTAGTGAAGTTCTTATCAGAAATATTAAAGATTTTGTATTCACAAAAAGAATACACAATTTAACCCCCTTCTTGTGTATTTTGTCTATTATAAGTAATTTCTATATTAACGTGTGATTTACTTCAATTGGTATCAGAGCT
>JANQAP020009249.1:0-11542 GCA_026874005.2 Erythroxylum coriaceum | reverse complement strand
CAAGTCCTGCATAATTTATGCATTTAAAAAGAATGCACAATACTCATCCTATAGCCGAGTTTGTTACCCTACAAATTCTTCAACCAGATTCAACCTCAGAACCATTGGTTAGATCTTCCAACTAACATCAAACCTGACTTGGCTCTTCTACTGCACACGTACAAAGAGGTTTTCTCTGTGCCTTCTAGATTACCTCCTTAAAGAGCTCAGAATCATTTCATTCCATTGATCCATGGTTCTGGTCCTGTTAAGGTCAAACCTTATTGGTATCATCATAGCCAGAAACTACAAATTGAAACCATGATACAAGACATGCTGTAGGAAGGGATTATAGTGCCTAGCACTAGTCCTTTTTCTTCTCCCATAGTCTTGGTGAAGAAGAATGATGGACCCTGGAGATTCTGTACAGACTATAGGGCTTTGAATGCCATTACAGTGAAGGATAGTTTTCCTATCCCTACAGTTGATGAACTTATGGATGAGTTACATGGTGCTCAGTACTTTTCTAAATTAGACCTAAGGTCAGGGTACCATCAGATATTGGTCAAGGAAGAAGATAGGCATAAAACAGCCTTCAAAACTCATCAAGACCTCTATAAATGGCTAGTAATGCCATTTGGACTTTCTAATGCTCCGGCCACATTTCAGAGTCTCATGAATGAGGTATTCCACGGTCTTTTACGAAAATATGTTTTAGTTTTCTTTGATGACATTTTGGTATACAGTTCTTCATGGTCGTTACATCTGCAGCATTTGAAGGTGGTATTGAAATTATTGCTACAACATAGGCTCTTTGTAAGGCTATCAAAATGTTCCTTTGGGTTGCAACAGATAGATTATTTAGGTCACATTGTTTCTGGTCAAGGTGTGGCAATGGATAAAGAAAAAGTGAAGGTGGTGTTGGAATGGCCTGTGCTGTTAATTTGAAACAGCTGAGAGGATTCCTTGGCCTAACTGGGTATTATAGAAGATTCATTAAGGGTTATGCCACCATAGCTACTCCTTTAACCAATTTATTGAAAAAGGATAATTTTTTTGAAATGATTCAACTGTAACCACATTTATAAACCTCAAATTTGCTATTACGGAAGCTCTAGTTCTCAGTCTCCCTAATTTTTCTCAGCCATTTATTCTTGAAACAGATGTTTCAAGTATGGGAATTAGAGCAGTGTTAAGCCAAAACCACCATCCAATTACATTCTTATAAAAATAGTTGACTCCTAGTATGCAAAAGTAGTCAGCTTATGCCAGAGAATTTTATGTTATTACTGAGGCCCTTGCTAAGTTTCGACACTACTTACATGGCCATAAGTTCATCATTCGGACTGATCAAAGAAGCTTAAGGAGTTTAACTGAACAGGCTATTCAAACCTCTGAACAGCAAAAGTGGTTGCATAAGCTGTTAGGATATGACTTCTCTATTGAATACAAGCCTGGGAATGAAAACATAGCTGCTAACTCTCTATCAAGATCCTTCTTTATGGCCTAGTCTCAACCTCAGTTGTCTATTTTCTCTAATCTCAAAGAAGCTATAGTAGCAGACACTAAGTTGAAAGCCATTGTTGACTTGTGCATTGCAAATCAAACCCCTCATCCTAACGAACTTCTCTTTTAGAAAGGTAGACTAGTTATTCCTATTGCTAGTGCGATAGTTCAGAAAATCTTGTATGAATTTCATAGTTCTCTTGTGGGAGGTCATGTTGGGTTTGCTAGAACCATAGCTCAAATTTTTGCTCAGTTTTTCTAGCATGGTATGAATCAGGATATTAAAGAATATGTGCAGAATTGTCTTATTTGTCAATAAGCCAAGACAGAAACAACTCTTCCTTCAGGTTTACTTCAGCCTTTACCTATTTTAGATCAGATTTGGGAGGATCTAGCTATGGATTTTATAACTAGACTTCCTTCATCAGGTGGTTACACAGTCATACTTGTGGTAATTGACAGGCTATCTAAGTATGCTCATTTTTCTCCCTTGAAGGCAAATTATTCAAGCAAGGTGTGGCCGAGATCTTCATGAACTCTGTGGTGAAATTGCATGGTTTCCCTAAGACTATTGTTTCTGACAGAGACAAAGTCTTCACAAGTCAATTTTGGCAACATCTCTTTAGATTGAGTGGCACCTCTTTGAACATGTCTACTGCATACCATCCTCAGTCTGATGGGCAGTTCGAAGCCTTGAACAAATGCCTTGAAATGTATTTAAGATGCTTTACTTATGAAACTCCTAAGGAATGACTTAAACTCTTACCTTGGGCTGAATATTGGTATAATACAACCTATCATACTAGTCTTGGCATGACACCATTTAAAGCTATTTATGGTCGAGACCCTCCCATATTGGTGAAATATGTCCCTACTAGTAATGATCTAGTTTCAGTTCACGATCAACTATTGCAGAGAGATTATGTCATTGGTAAGTTGAAGTTGAATCTCCAAAAGGCTCAACAGTATATAAAAAAGTATGTTGATCAGAAAAGAAGATTTGAAGAATGGAAGGTTGGAGACATGGTGTTAGTGAAGCTCCACGCTTATCGACAACATTCCATTGCTTTGAGGAAAAATCAGAAACTAAGTTTACGCTATTTTGGTCCATTCCCAATTATAGAGAGATTTGGTCAAGTTGCTTATAAGTTATCGCTGCCAGCTACTGCAAAAATACACCCAGTGTTTTATGCCTCCCAGTTGAAACTATTTAAAGGTGATCATGTTCAACCATATGTTCCATTACCAATTACCACTAATGAATCCTACCCTGTTATACAACCTACGGCCATTTTGAAATCTAGAGTGGTTATTAAAGACTCTCAACATGTTCAGCAACATTTGATTCAATGGGAGGGCATGGATGCGTCTCAGTCCACTTGGGAAGATAATAGCACATTGCAAAAGGCTCACCTGATTTCAACCTTGAGGACACGGTCATTCTTAACGGGGGAGGAATTGTAAGCAATTCAGTGAGAGTAAGGGTAAATAAGGTAGAAATGGAGACAATTGGAGATGGGCACGTGACTATTGATCCTTTGCATCAGGAAAGGAGGAAAAGTTGGAGACCTAAAATAACTAATTGGAGACCTAAAATAACTAACACTAGGCTGAGTGGTTATGATTGATCTAGCAAGTAGTATTAAAGTTTCGATTAGAGGAGAGAGAAGTAAGAAAGGATTTACTCGAATTTTGTTTCTCTCTATGGAATTTTCTTTCTGTTCGGAACTAAGTTTCTTCTTTTTCATTTTTGCTGTCCTTTTAATTGCTCTGCTGTGATTCTGCTATATGTCAGTAGCATTTTCTTCCTTGTAAGAGACAAAGCCATCAACAATAATACTAACACAGAGTTGAGCTATTACTATTTCGATTAAAGTTCTCTTAAAATCTACACTCATTATAGGGCCTTGCTTTCCATTAAGTGTAAGTGGAATGATTATTCTGATAGGATATCCAAGCGGTTTTGTGGTTGTAATTATGATTGGAAACAAATTCACCACATGGAAGTATCATTGACTCGATGAGAATTGTTGGCGGAGACGGAGACGGAGACGAAGACCATAACTGTGTAAGGTGATGATAATTTGAGGTGAATGGATAACGTAAGAATATGGAGAAAAAAAGGTCTATGTAAATATAGTAAATTTGCTATGTCAAATGGGGTTCTATTTTCATATTTTGTAGCTTTCAATTGAATCTAAATAATATTTAGATTTTGCTAATTCACTAGAACTTTTCATGAATTGTTTTATAAAAATGTGTTGGTATATATTTTAAAACAAATTAGTAAAAGATATTAATAATTAAATATTATTACTAACATATTTTTCTATCCTTTTAACACTCATATCTTGAAAATTTTAAAAACAAGTATAACTCTCTTTTAATCGTATCAATTTTTGGCATTTAACTATTATTCTTTTGAATTTACTTTAAAATATTGTTAATAAGTTATCAAAATTTTAAATTAGATTTTATGATTGTTATATCCTTTTATTACTTTAATTATAATTTTTTATATTAATATATGTAAATTTTGCACTAATCTTGTTCGAAGACAAAGCTAACAATCCAGTTGAACAATGATAATCAAATTAACAATTATTCAACAAGTTAAATGATTGCTGTAAAATTGATATATTTTGTCTTGAATATGATTTTATCGGCAATGAAATAAATTTTTATATGATTAATGTAATATTAATTGAAAATTGTTGGCCAAATTTTTTAAATATATTTTTAATAAATGATAAAATTTTTTAGACTGTCCACACTCCACAGCCCAAAACGTAATAATAGGGGACTCTTTTTCAGATCCTGTACCAACCTACAACATCATACATATTATTTCAGCTTTTATAAGTTCATTAAATTATTTAAATTTATTATTCCTTCTCTTTTTTGCAAGTCCATCAAATGCTTTAAATGTAAATTTTAAATTTTACTTTTGGTTTTGCTTTTATTTTCTTTTGGAAAATATTTTTTATTAATTATAATTTTTTTTCTATTTTCAAACTATTATAAATATTCATCTATTTTCAACTACTAAGTTTCATTTCATTTATTCTTTGGATATTTTTTCGCATAATCTAATGATAGATAGATCTATTATACTGAACAAATTAATTCTTTTATTTGGCTGTACATACAAGTTATAGAGGAAGATTGCATCACATTTAAAAAAACATCTTTACTTATATAATTTCAATTATATAATTTAATGTTATTAATTTTAGTTTAGTGACATAATTATTTAAAATTTTTTTATCTTATACATATTCATATGTATATGATAATGTTCATATGATAAATATACATTACAAATGAATTTATACTTAAGAGATTCATATTATATTTATATATTATCCTTATCTTGTTCCTATTTATTGTTTTATTGAAACTGGATATTAACATAGTGTAAAAAAATAGCACATGTTTTTTTTTCTTTATGAAAGAAATAGTCAATTTTATAGACTAAAGCATAGAAATACTTAAACAAACGTGTGAGTTCTCATTAGAAAAAAAGTTAACTAAGCTAAGCCTATATGAGAATTCCATTTGGACTTAAGATCACTAAAGTATCTCATATAGATATTACTATACTTTGATGCTACTTGTAACTCACTCTAGTCAGAAGTAGCTCGGTCTATAGTCATTGAATATAACATGAACTATATGAAGACAATTAAGTGATCATTATAGGATTTATCATCCTAAAGTTAGAATAATGTTCTATATTCTCGATTAATATTAATCTGGAAATCTTTATCAAAGATAGAATGGCACTTTGAAAATATTTTTCAAACATTATTAATTGAATCAATTATGAATTGTGAAGAGCTAACATGATTAGATTCTAATAAGGTAGACACTATTTTCATACTTTATGTCCAATTAGAATATTGTGTGATGAAATGATATAATTATGCGAAAAAAGTATGCACCTAAAAAGTTAGTCAAAATTACTTTGATTTTTCTAAATATTTGGGTGGTCTTAATGTGTTACTAGATGTCAATCTTAATATATGAATATAAATTGTTTAAGTAGAGAATTAAAGATAAATTAAAGTAGTTTGATTTATCTAATCCTAATTTAGAATTATAATTTATATCTATTGTCAACATATTTTTGGACCTAATGAGTCACACATAAAGAACAAGTTGAAGAAAGAAAAATGTTTAATCAAATTAGACTTGAATATAATTTTGTGAAACTTTATTATTAAATATGATATATTTAATAAATAAGGACTAATATAAGATATTGGATCTTATTTGAGTATAATTGGTATTTAAGTAGAATTACTTGTAATTCTAATTAAAGTTTAATTGAAATTAAAATTTTGTTTTGTTAAAATATAAGTGAGAGTTTGTCCTACATGGAAAGAATATATGACCTTGAACATACATATAAGCCTAGTGAGTTACTCTTCCTATCACCAATTGGTTTTAGGATGGAATCTCATTTGAACTTATACGTGCTCAGTTTATTTGGACTCAATCTTACAAAATTTAACATAGTATCAGAGTATGTTGCTCTTGGGCTAGTCATCATCACCGCGACACGATAGACTATGCCACATGTTGGGCCTTAAATTAACGCATACGTGAGAGAGATGTGTTCAAAAATATAAGTGGGAGTTTGTCCCACATGGAAAGAATATACGACCTTAAGCATGCATATAAGTTTTGTGAGTTACTCCTCCTATTACTAATTAGTTTTAGGATATAATCTCTTTTAGGCTTGTATGTGCTCAATTTATTTGGGCCCAATCTTAAAAAATTTAACATGTTTCAATTAAATTACTAAAATGTTTAAAACTTATTATAAATAAGCTTAAGTCCCAAAAGAGCTTGTACTTCTTGCTTAACTCTCTATGCAAAATTATAGAGTTCTCTTAACATGTTTTATGGATATCATATAGGATTGGACACTTATGCGTTTATAGTAGTTGAGATTAATCAATTTTATAAATGGTTCAAGAGAAATGACAAAATAACGATTAAACTTTACAATAAGGTATGAACTAAGATTCATGCTTTATTATATTTTGTGTATTAATTATATTTTTATAATTTAAGTGATCTTGACTTTTGAAAAATTTAACAAAAAAGTTTTATTATTACTTTTGATAAATTGAATTTGATTTGATTAAAGATAATAAAGTACCCTGATAAAGGATTTGATTTAATGGGCTGAAGTCTAGCAAAAAAATGGACCCTAATTACTATGAAACAAACATGCATTGGGCCAGTGATAGGGAGACCTGATATGGATGCTATATATATGAGGTTAAAGTCTCCTGCTTCTGCTTAAGTAAAACATGAACATTTAGATTATTTGACCCATTAAGAGGTTCACGCGTTAAGAAAGTTAAAGAAAGATGTTAACGACATTCGATATATCAACTTTCGTAAAAAACGTCATGAAAACTCAAAAGTTTTCACGTTTAAAAGCTCGTTCAAAGTTATTGTCAAATGGATTATGCTCAATTGAAGACTCCTTTAGACCTTATTGAGATAACTAAAAAATGTTAATGCTAAAGCATCTCTGAATCAGCTTGCAAGTCTAGAACAGGCCACTATGGACAACTTTAGTGCATTCAATGTGGAGAGTCTGGATAGTGGAGTGGATCACTTCACCTAACAATATTTGAAGCATTGTCAAATGGATTGGGTCAATATGTTGACTCCATTAGCAATTGTTGGGCAAAATGAGAATTATAAGTCTAGGCTGGAATATAAAGCATAAATAGAAATGGTAAACTCCAATGATAACTGTGTGGCAAGCCAGGGGAATAAGGTTATCATCTCTTAGAATGCAGAACATTCCCCTTGGGAAAGTAGTTCAGATTTGGCAGTAGAGGACTATGATTCTTCATTAGTTGCAGCCTAAGTTCCTGACATTATAGGAGATTTTTGTGTGCATTCCAAAACTGCAAAAAGAAAATTAGCAAGGAAGTGAAAGAAAAATCCCAAATACTAACAATAGGGGGTTTAAAAACGTATCTTAGCATGTAAAGTTCAGCCCACTCTTTCCATAGAAATGAAGTATAAGTGATGTCTTTAGTAGTTCTTTTTGTTGTTTATATTGTTTTACTTAGGGAGTTGTTTGGTTATATTGTAAATATGATAGTAGGCTTAATGCCTTGAACTCCTTGTAATATAGATATAGTTTTAACTATGGAAAAAATTCCTTTTACTTTTCAAAAAAATGTTATGGAAGCAAAAACAAATATTCTCGTGTTTTCTATGTTCATACACTTTCACCTTAGATCCTGGGTGCGTAACTAAGGAGCATGTTACGCATTGCACGTGGTATCAGATCGGTTATATGATTCCATGAATGAAACCTGAGATTTTCATATCTTCTCCATAAAGACCTCAAAGAAAACCATCCTGTTTTTACGTTTTTAATTGCATATGGTTGTTTGAATTCATGTTGAAAGTGTTTATCATTGAAAAATGGGTTGGAAATGATTTTCAGGGGCTAAAAAACTCGCCTGGAAGTCGTCAAAAATTGTCATTTTCTAGTGACTGTGCGAGATGAGAGAGAAAACCACATGCTCCTGACGGCTCAAGCAACCACTCAGAGGCAGTTTAGTCTAACGAGTGTGGCACATGCTTCAGACAGATGGTTTACGCGGGTGAGGATGTGTGTTTGACCAATGTTATACTTGCGCCAGCGACAATTCGTGCATTTTCGCTTAAGGCACGTGCACTACCCCTGTTGTGAAGGTCCAAAGTGTTTTGGTGACTGTAGGCACATGCAGTACACACACCTGATGCATCCAAAGGTGCTTCAGGGGTGACATGTGCACTGCACGTGCCATCTAGTCACGTGCAATACTGACACATTACTTACGTCAACATTATAGTAACAAAAAACTCAAAATTTTCAAGATTCACATAATAATGCCTCGGGTCATTTTGGGTAAATTTCGTAACTCGTGAATTGAAAAAGTGAGTTTTTATTTTTTATTTATTATATTGGTAATAAATAAAGTTTTAACTTTAAAAAAATCAAATGAAGGTTATTAAAGCCAATTTTGAGTGAAATTTCACATTTTGGACTTGAAATACAAGGGGCAAATGTGGTTTTGATATCTTATATGGTAAGTTTATTGTTCAGTATTGCATGATTATCATTCTTATTGAGACTTTTCTTATGATAAAGTCTCAAATAAAGTTAATTAATGATGTTTTCAGCACTGATATGTGATAATGAGAATGTGCATAAGGATTTGCATTTATGGATGTTACATTATCATATATTATATGCCCATACAAAAAGTGAGAATAACATAAAGGTGCATCTCTTGTGTTTATGGATTCATTTCAGTACTAATGAGAATGTAATCACCACAATGACCTTTCAAGCTAGTATTTGGATTATTTTGCTTGCATGTTTGGGGATGTCTCTGATTTTATGTTTGATTATTCTGCCCACAAGTATTGGCTTTATATGAGATTTTGAGATGTGCATAAAGGCATTTGATGGAGGAACCATTGCTTGAATGATCTATTCACCCGTAGATGGTAGTGTCATAAGAGTTAGTGATGTGTACTCTGATCGCTTTTGTATGGAGATCTTATATACATGTATTATGTATTCAATCCATAGGTGTTTCATGATATGTGTGATGAGATATTCGGTACAGATACTATTTGTGGTTTTGAATATCGTTGTTATCTTACGTTTATGTTGATCATTATATTGTCAATTTTGCAGTCACCTTTTTTGTTAACAATAACAATATCACGATTACAACCTTAATTGGTTTCAATTTCAAGAAGTGGAAACAAAATGTAAAGTTTACATTAGAGATGATTGACATTAACATGGCCATGGTTAAAGACAGGACATCTGCCCCTACATCTCTTAGCTCAAAAGCTGAGAAGGTTGCATACGTATCCTAGGACAGGTCTAATAGGATGTGTTTTTTGACTATAAAGAGGTATATCCCAGATCATCTGTTAAGTAGACTTTTAGAAACAAACATAGTAAAGGAATTCTTGAACAATGTCTCCCATATATACAAGGTATCATCGAATGCAGAGATAAGTACCTTAATGAAGGAATTATTCTCCATAAGGTATACGGGAGAAGGGGAGTAAAGGAGTACATTATCAAGATGGTCCCCCTCCAGAGTAAGCTGAAGGTGTTGAAGATCATCATTCCTTATGCTTACATTATACACCAAGCTCTAAATACACTTCCTCTAGAGTTTGGTATTCTGGTTACAATGTACAATTCTAAGGATAAGGCTTGGGACATCAATGCTAAATGCACTTCCTCTAGAGTTTGGTATTCTGGTTACAATGTACAATTCTAAGGATAAGGCTTAGGAAATCAATGCTTTGATTGCTCGATATGTTGCTGAAGAGGAGAAGTTGAAGGACACGCTCATACGACCTTACTAGCAACCAAGGGAAAGGAAAAGCCTCAGAGGTTTAAAGGTAAGAAATCTAAACTTTCTCTACATGTGCATATTGGTCAACCCCAGCATTGCCAAAGGTCCTGTAAATGTTAAAAGTATGAAGCACCTCATACTTTTAACATTTACAGGACCTTTCTGTAAGAAGAAGTGACATAAAAAGTCTGATTGGCAGAAATATAAGTCCTAGAAGGAAAAACAGGAACTGTCAGGTAACTCTTTGGCTTGTATAATCTATGAATGCAATCTTACTATAGCCACATCAAGTTCCTAGTGACTAGATAGGTAAAACTGGTGGTTGTCAATAAAGAGGAGGAAAAACTGGTGGTTGTCAATAATGAAAAAGTTACTATAATGTTATGTTTAAATATTGATATAGTGTTTGTATTAGTTTTACATGACACATGCTATATACTATCTTTTAGGTGATCTCTATATCATTTTTAGACAAAAAAGGTTATAGTTATGCCATTGATGCTTTTGTTATACAGTTATCCTTCAATGAAAAACATATTAGTAATGCCTTCTTGTCATATTGATTGTATAGAATATGTCTTGCCCCTTATAAGATGTATGATTCTTCATATATTGTTGAACAAGTTACTACAAAGAGACCCCTGATAAAGGATAAGTCATATATGTTGTGGCATAAAGGTTAGGCCATATTTCCAGAGATAAAGTTGAGAGATTGATTAAGGAAAACATTCTCCCAATTTTAGACTTTGGTGATTTGGAAACATGTGTTGATTGTTGTCGGGTAAATTGACCAAAATAAAGAAAAAAGGGTCAATTCGTGCTTTTGGCTTATTAGATCTCATACATACAGATATTTGTGGACCTTATATAGTTACATTGTGCAATTTAAGATATTTTCTGACTTTTATTGATGACTATTCCCATTACGGTTATGTGTTCTTACTTAAAGAAAAGTTTAAAGTTCTTGAGAAATTCAAGATCTTTAAAGCTGAGGTTAAAAATCAATTGGGATGATGAACGATTGAATACAACATGGATGACGATTAGATTAAGCTTTTTTTGACAAACATGATTGTGTAGGGTATTATATACCTATGTCCTTTACTTACACGATCATGTGGGTCAATTTTGTAAGTCTCTATAATCGTGTATTGAAGGAAGTGAAGGGCGAAGACATATAAGGTCTTGTAAATGCCCTTGTTTATAACATACACAGTAGTGTGTGATGACCATGTAACTCTCTGTAACCATATATATCTGCAACTTATGTGATGGTAAAAGAGACACAGTTACTTATCGGTCGTGTATATGATCATTTATGGTACAGAAAAACTTATTTCCAAATGTAAAAGAGAAAAAGATGTAGGTTTAATGATAATATACGGCCAAAACATAAAAAAAAGTGAGGAAAAATAGAGAGAGCGAGTAGAAAAATATTTTGATCCTTTTTTGATTTTTTTTGGGTGGTGAGAGCTTGTTGATTGATATATCAACTTTGGTTTCAGTCCTGAAACTTGATGAGATAACTTATAGTTATGGGGTGAGATATTGTTTCGAGCAAGGGAAAATTGCTCGAGATTAAAATTTGTAAATTCCTGTTTGAATTTAGTGGATTTGTTTGTTGGTTTGACCCGTGTTTTTCC
>JANQAP020009163.1:0-11550 GCA_026874005.2 Erythroxylum coriaceum | reverse complement strand
ACATGAGAATTATATGTAGAAAATTAATTTTATGTCTATAAAAATTCTAATTATGATGATTATATAATTGATTTTTAAACTTTGAAATCTCTAAGGTATCTTATGTAGAGATTATTATATTTTGATACTACTTATGACTTATCATAGCCAAACGTAGCTCAACTAGTAGTCATTAGATATAATATAAATTATATAGAGATAACTGAGTTGTTAGTATAGAATTTGTCACTCTAATGTAATTGGGGAGAACTTTTCGTTATTCTCAATTAGTATTGATTTAAGAAATACTTAATGACAATTTAAAATAGTTTTCAAATGTCATTAAAAGAATTAGTTACTAATAATAGAGAAGTAATATGATTGGACTCAAATAAAGTATATGTTAGTTTCATACTTTGGCTAATTGAAGCATTATAAGATAAAAAGTTGAATGATACGAAAAACTATGCACTAAAAGATTGGTAAAAAAATTTTTAATATCTCTAATATTTAGGAGTGTTATGATGTGCTGTGGATGATAATATTGAACTATAGATTTTTTTAATTAGTGAAAAATAAATTAAAGGAGTTCAATTTATCTAATCTAAAATTATGTTTAGGGTTATAATTTATATCAATTTTCATGATATTTAAGATTATAATCTCATACATAAAGAATAATTGAAGAGAGAATAATGTAATTTAATTAAATTGAACTTAATTACAAAGTTTGAGAAATCTTAAGGATAAATGTAAGATATTTGTTAAATAAGAACCAATATTAGATACTAAATTTTATTTGAGTCTAATTATCACTTAATTAGAACTAATTATAATTTTAGCTAAAAGTTAATCAAAACTATAATTATATTTCAATGAAATTCTTAAAAGTCCGAAATCTATTTATAAATAAGCATAGTTTCTATAAGAGTTGACATTCTTTGCTTACCGCTCTCTACACTACTTGTAAAGTTCTCTAAATATATTTGTATAAACACCCTTAGGGGTTGAATGTTTGTGCTAATACGATAATTTTCAAGAAACTATATATTGAAGGGAAATTGTAAAAATATAATTAAATTTCACAATAAAATACAAATTTATAATTAATACTTCATTATGATTATATGTATTAATCATATCATAGAATAGTTTTAATATTTAAGAAATTATGAAATTTTTTATTTTTTTCCTACTAAATGTTGAATCAGATCTTGCTCTAACTTTCAAACGCCGACTTTCTCACATTTGAAGTTTCCTCCTAACCTTGTTTGATTATCTTGCACCAGAAGACAACTTATTATCATCCTCATCTTCCACTTTTTTCTCTTGTTCATGTAGTTGATTCGATTGTGGCAGTGAACAAGAACATTGGCAACATGATCAGTACCAGTTCTGGATAAACCTATCGCACTAGGCTCATCAGTGGTGCATGCACCGTGACATCTGCACCTGCAGGAAGGTTTATCAATGCCAGCCATTCGATTGCCGTCTAAAAGATTCAAAGGAATAACCATATATGATATATTCGAAATAATAAGCCTAAAACACACATATTTTACAACTATGGATACTTCCATTGAATTACTACAATTTCACGTTTAAACTTGACCTGGGAAATCCACTCATCAGAATCTAATATAATCATACAAATTTATACATTCAAGTTTAACATCAGTGCTTTACATTCACATTATAAAAGCTGAGGCATCCACACATTCAGATCTAAGTTGCAGATTTGCTAGAGACTGCTGTGATTTCGTTTTCGTTTCTAATATTTGGTGTTTCTTTTTTTAGCTACGTAACCAAGAGATTTATAATGTATAGAAGTCTTTGTTTGATAATTGTCAAGTCTGCAACAGCTTGGCACCATTACTACGTGTTATTCTTGACACAATTAGTTTAACAAAATGAAAACTGGGTGATAAATAGCTTTCATAAAACAAGAAATATGAGGACTCTGGACCAATTAAACTCTCGGATTGATCGAATACGATATCCATGATAAGATAACAAATTCCCTTCTTTCCTTCCGCTAGAAAGCTAACGGTAAATTATAGTAGGGATAATATATTCAATTTAAAAAAAATTCAATTTAATGTCCAATTTTTAAAATTTTCAATTGACTATTCCTTTAAAATTCAACGATTCAATTCAAAAAGTTATTTTTGATGATATGACTTGTCTACTAAATATCATGTGGATGTCTATCTATTAGATACATTAGCAAAAATTAACGTTTTGAACTAACTTATTGAAGTTTTAAAAAGTTAGTTATTCAATTAGAAATTTTAGAAACTCGACCACTGAATTGAAAAACAAAATAAAAATTGAATACTTTAGTATTGGCTACCCCACTATAGTACTATAATTCAAGTATATTTTTTATTGAATCCAACTTATTCAAATACAACAATAATAACAATTTAATGAAAGTTTCGACGATACGTAAGATCTAGGAAAGTCTAATAGTACGTAATCTTACTCTTAATTAATAGAGAGGTTGTTCTAATAGACTCACATAAAAAAGATATTAATAGTAATAAAATACAAATAAATAAATACGTAAGTAATATAATAAATATAGAACAAGGTGAAGAATAAACATAAAAGATAAAATAAGTAAATAAATACTCAAACAGGAAAGAAGACAACTAAAATTAATCAAACAAGTCATGAAAAAAATATTTAAGCTAAATACAAAATATATGACTCGAAGGAAAATGTTTAAAAGACATAGGAGAAAAAGAAGGACCTCTTTATGTGATATCATTTATCTGTATCCTATTACACCAATGTTTTATATTGAGAGTTGTATCCTCAATAAGTTCTAACATAGTCATATCAGTCTTGATAACCTTCCTCCAATTCTTCTTAGGCCTTCTTTTTTTTCCTCTTACAGTCTATAAGTATAATCCTCTTGCATTTTCTCACTAAAACTTCAAAGATATCTTCTCTTAACATGTTCAATCCACCTAAGCCTTGTCTTTCTTAATTTTTCATTAAAATTATCCACCGTTAATTTCTCTTACCATTATATTCATAACCTTATCTCTTCTAATAATGTTGCACATTCAACGGAGATTCTCATTTCTGCCACTATTAGCTTATAACTATGCAATTGTTTGATGGACTAATACTCTGTCTCATTGAGCATGACTGACCTAATCGTTAAATGATAGAATTTACTTTTGAGCTTGAATAGTATCTTCTTGTCACATAAAAATCCTAATGCAATTCTCTATTTAAACCACTCTGATTTAATACACTGAAGTATGTCTTCATCAATCCATACATTACTTTGGATGATAGATCCTAAATACATGAAATAATATTTCTATGATATAACTTCTAAATCAATCTTTACCTCCACATCAGAAGTCACCCTTGCTGAATTTAAAGTCTTGCAACTCTAACATATTCTTCCAAAGTTCTAGCTTGACTATTTTGTCTTATCTACTAAAATAATGTCATCAGCAAATAACATATATTAAGGTACATCCCTTTAGATATTTTTGGTGAGCTTATCTATCACTATTGATAAAGAGCCTTAGTATAGCCAAATATCTATAGAAAAATGTTATATATCTCCTCTCATCATCTTGACTGTAGTCTTTAGACCTTCATTCATATATCTAATAACCTGTATATAGGTAATACGAACTCCTTTAACTTTTAAACACGTCCATGTGATTTCCCTATATGCCTATCACACGCTTTCTCTAAATCAATAAAAACCATATATAGGTTGCGTTGATTGTCTTTATAATATTCCATTAATCTTTTGATGAGATGTAAAGCTTATGTCGTGGACCTTCGTAACATAAAGCCAAACTGGTTCTCTAATATAGAAGCATCCTTTCACAATCTCTTCTGAATCACCTTCTCCCATAGCTTCATGGTGTGACCAATTAATTTGATCCCTATATAATTGTTACAATTTTGGATATTCCCTTTGTTCTTGTATGGAGGAATTAGCATAATAATTCTATACTCATCTGACATTTTGAGGGACTTGAGTATTACATTAAAAACTTGGCTAGTTGAGTCAGGCTCTCTTCACCTAGGCTCTTCCACTCCTCTATGGAAATCTCATCAAGCCCTACTGCATTCCACTCTTCATCTCCTTCAAAGTTATTTTAAATTCTTCCATTATAATCTACCAATAAAAAGTAAAATCACGATATCTCTCAAACGTGCTTAGATCACTTAAAGAGATGTTGTCCTCTATGCCTTCATTAAAAAAGGCTATATAAGTATCTATGCCTTCTTCTTTTTATGTCATTTTTAGCTATGAGCACCCACCCTGCTTTATTATTTATACAACGAACTTAATCTAAGTCTCTTGCTTTTTATTCCCTAGCTCTCGCCAACTTAAATATATCATTTTTTTCATCTTTAATTTCCAATTGTTGGTATAATTTTTTATAACCTCTACTTTTAGCTTCTGAGATTATCTTCTTCACCTCTATTTTCCAATTTGTAACTTTCTTTATCAACTACTCTCTCTACTTATATAGTGTTATCCAATAGAGTTTTTTAGGCACCCTTCTTGATCTTAACCTTTTTTTTTTGTACATTTTCATTTCACCACTAAAACTCCATCTTACTACTCCAAGGTCCTTTAGAAACACCCAAAAACTCTTTAGTTGTATTATTTAAAAGAGTTGCTACTCTCTCCCATATCTCGTTAGCATCTCTTTCCAATTTCCATTTTTCTCCATATATTACTATATCTCTAAGTTGTTTCTCCATATCCCTTTTTAGATTCTACCATCTGACTCTGGTACACCTCTTAGGATTTGTCTTCTTCCTCCAATCTTTAATTATAAGATCCAAAACTAACAATTTATGTTGAGTTGACAAACAAGTATTAAGTATCACCTTGCAAACTTTGCAACTAGGTCGATCACTTTATCTTACGAGAAAGTAGTCAATTTGAGTTTTTGTGGTTTTGCTCTTAAAAATCACCAAATGCTCCTCTTTTTTCTTGAAATAGAGTTGGTACTACCACGAGATCCAACAAAGTAGTCCTACTATCATTCCTATCATCCTATCATCGTACTCAAAACCCCTATAAGTCCATGAATATTTGTCTGAGGTTGCCTTTATATGATGATTAAAGTCTCCTCCCAAAATAACTCTCTTGTTAACGGAGATCTGCTGAATTACCTCATCTACCTTTTCCCATAATTGGCACTTAAGTTATTCGTCCTACCCAACTTGAAGTGCATAGGCATATATCACAATGAAAACACATTTTCCACCACAATCTTTAAAGACATAATCATATCATTAGTCATCTTTACCCCAACAACATGACGTATGAGCTCGTTGACAACCAAGATACCTAACTCATTATGTCATCCAAAATACCCTAAATATCAAAGTTTGAACTCGTTAATCTCTTTCGTTTTAGCCTCCGTCCACTTTATCTCTTAGTTGCACACTTTATGAATCTTATATTTGTCTAAAACCTTCACTAATTTCAAAGATTTCCTTGTAAATGTCCCGATGTTCTAGGAACTTACTTTTATCTATCAACATCTATGATTCTTCTAGGCTCATGGGAAAAGCAACTTTGACCCTAAGTTTTACTCCAGTCGACAATTTTAACCCAATATTCTAGAAAGACGTCGTCAATTATATGTTAGGTCATTGATGATATGACATTATCTAATATTATTTTATTTCAGAAGTGAGCCCCACATTGCCACGCCTCACATGACAATATAGGGCCCACTTTCTTAAAAATAAAAAAAAGTTATTTATTTTAAACATTTGGGACACACTGTATTTAATTGATCCTAATGTTTATTAACTTAAATAAGCATATTAACTTAACTAATCAAAAAATAATTAATCGCCTCAGCCTCTTGCCAAAAGAGAATCACTGTCATCAGTATTTCCCAAACATAATACCCTAACCGAACCAACAACAACAAAATTGTTACTTCTTTAAGGGTTAGATACACAATAGCAACAACCCTCCCATCATCAACTTCACAGCAAAAGATCCTACCTCACACCTTCTTCTTTGTCACCTTTTCCAGAGCAAAGCATCAAATATGCAAACAAAATGGGAAACAACCACCACCAAGCAACAACATCATTGAGACTTGGGATAAGGAGCGGAGGGGAAGAGATCGTGGAGTTCCAAAGAGGCCACATTGTGTGCTCCACAGGAAGAAAAGACCGTCACAACAAGGTCTGCACGAACAAAGGCCCACAGAGACTGACGAGTTCGTCTCTCAGCCCACACTACCATTCAGTTCTACGACGTCGAGGACTGCCCCGACGACTGACCAAGCAAAGTCATTGACTGGCTCATCAAGAAAGCCAAGAACGCCATCGACGAGCTCGCTGAGCTACCCGTATGGGACCGAACAACTGCTGCCACCAATACCTCTTCCACTAAAACAAGAACCACTCAACAACAACATGAAGAAGAAGAAGAGCACACAAGAAATGACAGTCAAAAAGAGTTATCATTCTTTTATGGAGAATGTTGCTAGTCCTGCCACTGTTAGTAACAGGAAACAGAATGCCACTATAAAGCCCCCAAAAACGACACAATCAACAAAAGTAGTAGTGTCAAATGATGTCCCAGACAAGCAGCAACAGCAGCTTATGTCCGAAAACAGAGAAAGGATCTTCTGTCCAATTTTTATGGTATTTTATTTTGTCCCATAAATTTCAGCCATTTATTTATGTGGGTCTCGCATAAATAAATGGCTAAAATTCAAGGGACAGAATAAGACACCATAAAATTGAACAAAAGATCCAGACTCCAAAAACAACCCTTCCAATTTTCTTCCACCATCATTATACTCCGATTCCATAGCTGATACTGTTGTCCTTTTTCCCAAGCTTATGTTGGAGTTGAAAAATGAATAGCAGTCTAGTTTGGAGGAGACGTGGGGCCACTTTTGATATAAAATAATAGTAAAATAAATTTATTAATTTTTTAAAAAAAGCAGACTTCGAATTTTCAAGTCAAAAATAAAATAATACTAAAACGTGTGAGGTGATGGCGGGATTAAATTTTAAAATTTTTGAAATATTAAGATTTTATATGCACGCTCTGAAATATTAGAATTAAACTTGTTAATGGTATAAAATTTAAGGTCAAAATTGACCTTTTTGTTGCCCAAAATTCATCAAATGACTAGCCCTCATTATTTCATCTGAAGTCAAAGCTATTACTCCTATCCTAATGCCCATTAGAAGCTATTGAAGATAAGTCCAACAAGTCTCTAAACAACTCTAATATTGCTCAAGAAAGAGAACAAGAATTAATATTAAGAACCAAAATAAGCATCGCAATAAACAGACGTGAAAATCATAAGTACACACAACCACAAGAGAATCAAAATTAAATGGTCCAAAATTTGAACCACTAAGGTTTTTACATAATGCTAAAACACATCACTATAAAATTAGGAAAGACCAAACAAAATTTTGAAAATTATAAACAAAAAATAATTTAAAACTTTCGATGGATGGATGAAGACGGAAAATTGAAATCCCAACACTCAAAGGTCAACAAATCAGCCAAATAGAGAAAGAAAAATTTTTGAGATACCAATTAACCAGAGAAGGAAATCAACCAAACCAATCCGATCAATTTAAGACGCCACACATTAACTATGTATCTTCTCGTTTAAGTTAGCATCGTTCACCAAAATTTCCTTCATTGTGGGGCTCACTTTGGATCTGCAAAAGAACAAGATAAAGCAAAAAATTTGCCAAAAGCCGGACAAGAAAACGTCTAAAAGAGGATTTAAAATCGATCAAACTTGATCAAATCTAAGCTATCAACAAAAATGAGATTCCAAAATCAAGACCTAGAAAAACATGAAAAAGTTTAAAGTAATAATAATAATAATAATAATAATAATAATATGTAAACTCTTTTCGGTACCCAATAATCTAACTCCAAAACCACAAATTTTACAAAGAAACAAGAGAATGTCAATAAAGAAGCAGCTTCAATTTAGTCATCGTTTAGGAGACGAGAAGCGAAGAAGAAAAGAATACCATAAATCAAATCATTAACAGTTCAATTAGCAGCCAACACAGTGAAGACAAACAAGCACGGACTGAGACTACGGTCAAGACAAGCAAGACAAACCTCCGATCAAAAACTGGAGGCAACTACTAGAAGAGAAGCACGCAATGGTTCAAATATCCCACCACCCAATCACAAAAACAAATTTCATTGATGTATCGGGAACACGTAAAGCTTCGATCTTGCAACTTTTTAACAAGAACTCAGATAAAAATGATGGAGAAATGTAAAATCTACAAACTATGAGGAATACTAAAGAACGTTCAGTTAGAAATCCAAATCTATATTAAGAAAAAAGATATGACAAAAGCACGATTATATGCAACCATAGTTTACAATCTAATTGAAAGGGCAATGATTGAATGAAAAGGAAGCAACGGCGATGTTTGTGGACGAAAAGAAGATGCTGGTGAAGACCAACTGCGATGGTGGACATTGCAATGGCTTTTCGAAAGTTGCTAATCGTAAAATCTGTCTCAGTGTCACAAATGGGTCTTTCAAACGCTATAGCTTAATACATGTGAAAATAAGAGAATATTTAACGAAGGGCTTGATTCTAACTCAGGACCTTTATAGCATTTACATATAAGTAATTACCTAAGAAAAAGGTCTTATGAATAAAGAGAAAATCACACAATAAAGAGGGAGATCACTATCCTTAATATAGATATTTCTTAACATTTAATATAGATATTTCCTAATATTCCCCTCAAACTGAAGCATAAATATTATAAGCTCTGAGCTTGTTACCAGTCCCAGCCTTAGGCAGGGCAGCAAGAGCACCTGCTTAGGGCCCCACCCCATTAGGGGCTCACCCACTCTAACCTTCCAACATTTTTCAGTAGATGAATAGCATTAAATGCTAATTAATGGTTGCAAAGAAAAAATGAAATAATTTTGGTGAAGATTATGACAACTATGTAATCTTTTCATCTTCCAAATTAATCTTTTCAGCTTCCAGGAAAAGTAACGTTAACTCTCTTTTAATTGATGAAGAGCATTAATTGCTAATTAATGGTTGCGGAGAAGGAATGAAACGATTTTGAGTGGAGTTCATTTTTATAACACTAAGTAATCTTTTTAGATTCCAAACTAACGTTAACTTTTTTGCTTCTTTTACTTATAAATTCATTTGAAGCATCTTAAACTCTAATTTTTTTTATGTCCATCAACATATGAATATAAGATACTCCAACTCAAAATTTACGGTGAAGAATTTTCATAGTTTTGACTTATGAGTTCTGAGTGATAATTTAAAGGTAAAGTTTCTAAATTTTTTTATGTATTTTTAGCTTACTAAATATTTGAATATATTATAATTAATTTGTAATTTGTCATTCACTTGAATATTATATTAGCATTTTAAATCAGAACACTAATATTAAATAATATTGTGTTTATTAGTGTTTTTCCTTTTTTATTTTTAGATTACTTATTATTTATAAAAAATATAATTAAACATAATAAATAATTTAATTTTTGTAATTATAATTTTCATTATACTTTACCACAATTATCATAATAATTGTTATATTTGTGTTCTTGTAGAGGTTCACATAAGTTTAGTAATAATATGACTAGAGTCAAATTTGAGGATTTGATAAGTTAATGTATGAATAATTAATAATATAGTAAAACTTATTTACTATTATTTTATAGTCGAAAATTAAATAATACCATAAATAGTTGATAATACTACATTTACTATTATGTTAATTCCCATAAAAGAAATTTTTTATTACTTAAAATTTAATAAAATATAATAAAATTTATTTGATAATTAAATAATACCGTAAATAGTTAATATGATATACTACATTTACCATATGTTAATTACCATAAAAAATTTATTACTTAAAATTTAATAAAAATTATTAATAATTTAGACCTTTATTAGTTGCTTGACAAAATAATATTCAATCATTTCCACAACTTGCAGAATAGGATAATATTTGGCTTGGCAAACTTTGAATAGTTAAAAGTCAGGATAGTTAATAAATTATAATATAATTTACTCCTAAGTATGTTAATTTCTTGTATTTTTAGGAATTGGTGTTTATCTATCATTAAAATTTGCTATTTATTTTTTCCTTTGTCACAAATATAATACTACTAATATATCTTTATGATATATTGTCAAGCTATTGGTGCTCTATTGTTCCTGCATACTTCTTCTAGTTTCATATAGGTGCTTTTATTCTTTTTCTAGTTCAATTGTGTTATAATTGGTTTATATTATGTTGTGTAAAAAGCATTTGTTTGAAAGTAAAAAAAGGGGAAAAAAAAGAAAACAAGTGAAACAGTTAATAAAATCCCAAAAAGAAGCAATTAATAAATTTATTAAAAAAGTAGACTTCTCTAGTGAGAATAATGAGGAATTAGGTAAAGGTAGTTTTGAACAACATAAAGAAAAATTAAGTGATGAGATTCAAATTCATAAGGATAATAGAAATTTGAATGAGCATGATCATGTATCAAATGCATCCACTTTAGAAAATTTAAAGGCAGATGATCGAGTATGCCCTATATTGGATATTTATGATCCTAAAAATTGGGATAATATTGATAATAAAACAAGAGATATTTTAGTTGAAAAAGGGCCTATAAGAGAATTGAATCTTATGTTTCCTTTAGACAATACCTCTCGACATTTTTCATATTCTTATTATTATAGAAATTTGAGTAATTGAGAGATTAGCGATAGAAAACGGTTGGTTTATTCTAAACATATAGATAAAGTATATTGTTTTTGTTGTAAGTTGTTCAAATCTAATGGCAAATAAAGTGCATTATCAAATGATGGATTTAGAGATTAGAAGCATCTTAGTGAGAGACTCAAAGAACATGATAATTGCATTGAGCATATGACTAATATGAGAACTTGGAATGAATTAAGAGTAAGATTGAGCAAAAATAAAACAGTTGATAAAGATTCGTAACAAGAAATTGTAAAAGAGAAAGAACGTTGGAGATAAGTTTTGATAAGAATAGTTTATGTTGTGAAATATCTTGCTAAATATAATTTGACTTTTCAATAATCTAATGAGAAACTTTATCAAGATAGTAATGGTAATTTTTTAAGATTGATTAAGATGATTGCTGGATTTGATGTAATAATGCAAGATCATGTTAGACGCATTCAAAGTCATAAAATTCATCATCATTATCTTGGTTACAAAATTCAAAATGAGTTGATTTTTCTATTGGCCCATAGTGTTAGAAGTTCAATCATAGGGATCATTAAAGAGGCGAAATACTTTTCTGTTATTCTTAATTGCTCCCCAGATTTGAGTCATCAAGAACAAATGAGTTTATTAGTATGGTGTGTGAATATGTCAAATAAAAAAATAAAAATAGAGGAGTAATTTTTAAAATTCTTGAAGGTAGATGACACATCTGGATTAGGACTTTTCAATGAATTACTGAATGCATTTAAGTCTCTTGATCTTAATGTCTATAATGTGAGGGGTCAAGGTTATAACAATGGTTTTAATATGAAG
>JANQAP020009152.1:0-11550 GCA_026874005.2 Erythroxylum coriaceum | reverse complement strand
ATAAGTTTTGACAAAATAATGAAAAAGCAATCCCTAATATAAAATTAGCCTAACAAAGTCTCCATAACACTATCAACATTAAAACAATCCATCTTTACAAAGAAAGGAAGAGATTAAAATGATAGAAAGTAAATAAGAAAACTCTTTCTCTTCTTTGCTAAAATCTGGAATTTTGGTGTTGATGCGCTATTTTGCCCAATCTTGATGATGATCCTTGTTTTCAATCCTTCCTTGATACTCCAAACATGTATTCTTCACCCAAGGATGGTCTTTCTATAGGTGGGGTGTCGTCTCCCCTTAAAGATGGAGGCTTCCTCTCTTTTTATAGTTTAAAAACCTAGGTTTAATGAAGCCTCGCATATTATTTCGGGTTTCAATTTCCACATCCATGGGAATCTGTATGATTCCCATGAGCATGGGAATTACAAACAGAAACATTCTGTCGTGATTTCCCACGTCCGTGGGAATTTGCCTAATTCACACGGACGTGGGAATTGATCCCAGATGTAATCCTCTTGTCTTCTCTTCTATACTCTCTTATTCATCCTCTAACTTGCTTCCTCTCCTTTCCTAGACAAAAATAAGCAATTCTTACCCTCAATTAGCATCCAACGCATAAGAACACAATGGAAATCAAACTTAATGAAAACATGCAAACTAAATCCTAAACTAGAGCGATAAATAGCCATTATGTAAGAAAACATATGCTAATTACCTATAAAAAACATATCCTGATGCACACCTATCAGGTACATATCGTACCAGTTGAGAAATGGTATAGAAGGTGATGTTTTGTTATCGGCCTATTTTGGTTGGTATCGGCCGGTACCGTCGGTATTCAGAATATCGACCATATAACAACAGTACCAAAAATTTTAAAATTTTTGGAAGTTTTTTTGCAAAAAAAAATTCTTAAAACCATCACCCCCATCCCACCCGACGCCACTGGTCATCCACCGCAACAGTCATAATCATGAATTGTCCTCGGATTCGCTAGATCTAAAATAGATCCAGATCCAAAGCTAACCCGACCAAACATTGAATTGGTTTTTGATTTTTTAGGTATATATTTCACTCTTAAATTTGAAAAACAATTTCATTGTGTTTGGTTGTTTATGTATGTTTTGTGATGAAAATTGTTGGAAATTATTGAAATGAAAATTGTTGAAAATTATTCAAAATGAAAATTGTTTATGTATGTTTTTGTAATTGTTGAATTGAAATTGTTGGAAATTGTTAGAAATTGTTGGAATTTGGAAATGGAAATTGTTCAAAATTGTTGAAAATGCAAATTGTTTATCTATATTTCATTATTTTATGAAATGTGAATTTATGATGGTTGAAATTGTTGGTTGTTGGAAATGAAATTGTTGGAAATTTGGAAATGGAAATTGTTCATGTATGTTTTGTGATGTTTGAAACTTTAAATTGAAATTGTTCAAAATTGTTTGAAATTATTGGGAATAGAAAATGTTAGAAATGGAAATTTTTTATGTATGTTTTGTAATTGTTGAATTGAAATTGTTGGAAAATTTTAGAAATGAAATTGTTGGAAATTAGAAATGAAAATTGTTGACAATGTAAATTGTTTATGTATTTTTCATTATTTTGTGAATTGTAAATTTGTGAGGGTTGAAATTAATGATTGCTAGAAATGAAAACATTGGTTGTTAGAAATGAAATTATTGGAAATTGGGAAATGAAATTTGTTTTATGAATGTTTTGTGACGTTTGAAACTTTGAATTCAAAATTGTTGAAAATTATTGGGAATGGAAAATGTTGGAAATAGAAATTGTTTATGTATGTTATGTAATTGGTTGAATTGAAATTGTTGGAAAATGTTAGAAATGAAATTGTTGGAATTTGGAAATGGAAATTGTTTTTGTATATTTTGTGATGTTTCAAACTTTGAATTGAAATTGGAGAAAGTTGGAAACATAAACTACCATTTCTTTCCATTTAATCAATATGTAAAATATGTTGAATCGCAGGTTTCTATATGATAAGTTTTAATATTTTTAACCTCGATAATACCACAAACGTATGGGTCATTCGCGTAGTACCTAAGGTATCGATCCCATGAGGAGTAACTTAGTCCTAAAATCATAGGCTTAACTTAATTTCACAATAATTCAAAATAACAAATTACGCAGAAAATTAATCAATCAATAATCAATCTCAAGAATTAAATTTAGAAATTACAAGCAAGATAGCAATTTGCACAACCCAATCAAGAATCAACCTAGGAACTACCAATTGAGAGAAAGGGGGTTTTAATCCAACCTTAATGGAAACCTAATTGATTATGAAATTACTAAATTACCAGGTCTAGACGATCCTAGGGTGGATTACTCTCTCTCGAGTTATAATCTTTAACCCTAATTGATATACCCTAATTATATTATGAAATTGTAATCTCTCGATTCCCAATTGACCCAAAACCTAAATTAGTTCTGAAGTTGTCCAATAACCTACTGCAAACCTATGCACGATCTCTCGTTACACAAATTTACTGGATTGATTCAATTCTTAATCTATCAAACTACCTAACTCTCGTTAGCCTAATTTGATGATTTTCACTCAGTTCACCCTCTCAGTTTATTTTCGAATTATTAAGAATAGAAATTGAATCACAATAACTCAGTAAAAACACAAACAATCAACTTCCATCAATATTAAAGACAAAATCCTGAAGGTGCGTATGGACGTAACTCAACATTCAACAAATTATATTCTTAACAATTGTCTCAATTCTATACATCAATAAAATTGAAAATGAATTAGAAAATACGATTTGAACAGAATGACGGAGGCAGCAACAAGAGAAACCTCCTGTTCCAGGAAGTACTTCACGTGGCTTCTTCTCCGTGTCTCTCTTCCTTCGATCCTTTCTTAATCTTTTGATAAAGCTCTCTCTAAGGTTCAAAATTTGGCTGATGCAAAAGCCCCCTCTTTTTGTTCTTGTTGTTCTATTTATGTTCATTTGTGTTTAGGGTTGAACTATTTTGGGGGTCTAAAAAATCCCCCGAAACGTGAAGTTTGGAAGTCGTTGCACATATGCTTGACGCAGGCCATGACTGTGGCCCTGCAGGCCATAACTGTGGGCCTGCAGGCCATGATCGTGGCCTATGTTAGGACTTTCTGTCACGATCGTGCATTATCAAGCCACGATCGTGGGTCGTTGCTTCTGCCCGAATGTCTTTTGAAACTCCTCCGTTCTTCAATATTGACCCTGAAACACTAGGAAACACATCAAGGTACCTCACAAATATAATATTTAAGCTCAAAAGCTTGTACTAACCCCTAAAACACTCAAAACACAAATAATTAACAAACTAACACAATTCTAACCTAAACACATACTAAATGATTGAATTAATAGCTAAACATATATCAAACTATGCCATAAAACATGATGCAATTTACACTTATCAATATATATGTTAGGCTATCATAAATATTTATAATGGATAATGTGTGAAAGTAGTGATGTATATGTATCCAAAAGGAACTTTTTTCCAAATTGTGAACATGTTGTAGGCTAAACTCCAACCACTTATACTAAGAAATTAATGTCTATTAAAAATCGTAGAAGCAACTTATATATTTAAGAACCAAATATAGAATGGTGGATATAATATTATGGTTTGTATGAAATGAAAAAAAGATTCAAAACTTTAAATAAAAAAACCATTTCCAAAGAAGTTATATCCTTCAACTTGATCCTTATGTTATGAATTCATATGTATGAACAATTGTATAAGATATTTCATTCATTATTTGGTGATTATGTAAATCATACCCTTCAACTTAATCCTCATGTTTGACACTTTGAATTAAAATTGTTCAAAATTATTAGAAATGGAAATTGTTTATGTATGTTTTGTGATTGTTGGAAATGGAAATTGTTTATGTATATTTTGTGAAATTATGTTTATCGAATAGTTGAATTGTTAGTTTTTGACTTATGGTGAATTGTGTTTGATGAAATTGAATTGTGTATGATGTATGAGTTATATTATACAAGATGGACATGTGTATTATGTAACGAAATTATGTGTTCTTTGTTTTGATATATGCTTTCATTTATTTTTACAGATAAATGGAATGAAGTTTAAATACTCTTGATCAAACCACTTCAGGAAGATACAATGATCCAGCCTAGGCTCATACTGCATTGATTCTTGGTATAAGGAACTATACAAATTTGCTTGTTTTGTAACAATCACTTAAAAGATGGAGGAATAACCTAATTAAAAAAGCATTTAGCTGGAGTTAAAGAAGATGTGGAACCATGTAAAAAAGTAAGCCATGATGTGAAGTGGTAGATGAAAACTTTGCTTGAATAATATCAGCACAAGAAAGATAGAAAGGAAAGATTAAAATTTGAAATTGGTAGTGGAAGTTCGTTTGCTCGTTTTTATGACGATTGTGGAAATGTTAAAGGTGATAGTGGTAGTGGTAGTGCTCTATCCCAGGCCCAGGAAGAAGTGAATGTTACAATTTGACTTGATGCTAGGAAAAGAAGAAGTTAGGCGATTAGTTTTTTACATAACGAACAACTCTTAGAGCCCAACCTTCAATTCGTAGCGCAATGTAATCAAGGGATGCGGCTCATAATGTCGATACGGCAATAGCTAGATGGTGGTATAATACAGGTCCCAATCTTACTATTATCTACCTATGGTGGATGCAATAGCCTTTTAAGGTCTAGGATACAAAACTCCTTCGATTGATATCGAAGGTTAACTTTTGAGTTGCTTAGTTTTTAAAATTAAAAGTTATTTAACTGAAAGAAGAGTGAATTGGGTTACTTTTGGGTGTTCAATAATGTATGATAGTTGGACAAATAGGAGACAAGAGCTTATTATTAATTTTTTTGGTTTATTCTACAAATGGCTCAATGTTTTTGAAATCTATTGATGCATCTCGCCTTATTACAAATACTGATACTTTATTTAAGATATTTGATGAAGTTGTAAATGAAGTGGGGCCAAAAAACATTGTTCATTTCATTACTAATAATGATTATGTTTATAAAGCAACAAGAAGAAGGTTACAGAATAGGTATAATTATTTTTTTTGACTTCTTGTATTGTACATTGCATTGACCTAATGCTGGAAAATATAGTGGATCCAAGGTATTTTCCTATTATTGATGAGACTATACAGAAAGCTAAAAAGATGATCAAGTTCAACTATAATCATGCATGGGTGTTGAATTTAATGAGAAAGGAATTTACCAATGGTAGGAATTTATGTTGTCCTAGTGTGACAAGATTTGTAACGAATTTCTTGCCACTTCAGTCCTTTTACCACTTTATTTTGTTTATAACACTACTTTTGTTATCTTACAATTTGCAGTTTCTTTGTGGGATCAATTCGAAAGTGGTGTTCCAAAATTGAAAAGGTTTGCAATTCAAATTTTAAGTCAATGTGTGAGCACAACAAGCGTTGAACATAATTGGAACATATTTAAATTCATCTATTCCAAGAAAAGGAATATATTAGAGCACAAGAGAATGGATGACTTAGTATTAGTTCATTACAATTTAAAGCTTCGGGAAAGGTACGTTATTATCATTATTAATTTCAGTATAAGTTCTTATAAATTTCTAATAATTAAATTTTATTGTTTACTGGGACTCTTAATAGAACAAGTAGTTCAACATATCCAAAATAGTACAGCATATGCCAAGAACCAAATGTAACTTTTACTTGTATTTACGTAAAATGTACTAATCAGTCAAATGATAGTTGAGAAGGGATATAGGTTGAAAATCTCTGAGCGTGAATAAAAAGTTATCTCCAATATATTGAGAAATAAAATATCTGAGCATGAATAAGAAGTCATCTCTAATATATTGAGAAATTTATGTAAAATCCAAATATTCATTTTTTGGAAGATGAATAAAAAATTTTATTAAAACTCTAGCAGAAGCTATTACATAACTACCATGTAATTTTTTACATACAAATATTAGTTCAACATAAAAGACCTGGGAACTAGTTATAAATGTCATAGATTCCATATGATCTTTATGCCTAGTGTGATTTCGCTTTGTGCATTCCTTGCTATCATAATACCTTCAGTTTATATTGTTGCCAGCTAGCTGATATTTCCTAATAGCTTCCCCTTTGTATTATATTGTTCCTTTCTCTCCATAATGCATAATTACTTGTAGTAAAAGTAGTTTTGAGTAGCTCACCATTTTGTTTGAGATCCTTGACCTATTTGGTAACCCATTCTATAACTCCATTCCAATCATATGCTTCACACTTCACCTTTAGGAGATGCAACACTCTATTATAAATAACTTTAGAGAATTTGTACTTGAAAAAGAGATGACTCCTATTTTCCTCCTCTTCTTTGGATAGGAAACAAATGGGATTAAAAGATCCAAATCACCTACCTTTAGTTATGATCTTATTTTCTATAACCATCTAACTAATCAATGAAGCTTTAGGGTTCAATGTACATTTCCATATTAGCTCATACCATGGTAAAATATACTGATTAGTTACGTAAATCTTGTAATAAGACTCAATTATGAAACGCCCATTAGTTTTAGCTATCCAAATGATTTTGTTTTCTCTGTGCAATGAAGGTAATTAGATAATGTAAAGGAGCCTTTAAAGTTGCAATGTCAAACCCCATGTGTTGTAAGTGACGAGACCTTAAAATTTAAAGGAATATGGTTCTCTAGATGTGGAATGTGGTTCTTAAGATATAGGAGATCATTTATGGTGAATAAAGGACTGTATTCATTCTAGTTATCATACCAAAACCAAGTCTTTTCCCTCATTCCTCAGCATGTGCTTGATCCAATGATATGAGAGGTTTCTCAGCTTTAACATATATGAGAGGTACCACGAGTGATGTCTGTTGGTTTCTAGTTGCCACAAATTCTTATTTTTTAGGTAGATTTTATTGATCTATTTAATCCAAAGTGCTCCTTTATCATTAATAATCTCTAATCCTTTCACTTAAGAGGACATTTTGCATAAAAGAGGTGGGGATGATTCCTAGTCCTCCCATCTTCTTTGGTATAAATATCTCATCCATTTAACTTTTGCCCCTTTAGAGTGTTCTACTTTATTCGACTATAAGAAAGCTTTGATATTCCTTTCAAGCTCTTTGATGACTCTCTTAGGAATAATTAAAACAACACTCCAATGCATATGTAGGCTATTTAAGAAAAAATTGAAGAGAGCGAGACTAGCTATAAAGGATAAAAACATGTTTTTCCAAGGATTGATTCTTGCCTTGTATGCTTCAATAAAAGGAATGATGTTGATTGCAAAACCAATTCACTAGTTTTACGCCCAAAATTGCAAGTATATGGGGTGTAACTTGTAGTAAAGAACAGATATCATTCCCTCAGAGATTGTGTTTAGATGCTACTTAATTCAAGCTGCTTTTTTTGAGAACCAATTTTAATAAATATAAACTGAAAAATTAAAATAAATAAAACAACTAATAATGAACAAATGATAAAACAAAAGTGTAGAAACTTGGAATTCAAGATTTAACAATTAGTGATCACTTTTTCCTTATCTTATCTCCCTCCTACCTTTTTAATTGAATTGTACTTAACCTAAGATGTCCTAATGTATTAACTACCCTCCTTTAAGGTGTAATTAATTGTCCCTAGCCAAATTGAATGGAAATGATTAAGCAATCTCTCAATCTACAAAATCAGTCCACCAATTCAACTAGTTATGAAGTTATCCTATGGATAATCAACTAATTAGCCTAGATTTCTCTCTAACTAATCAATTAACTTGATGAATGTAGGTCTATGGAGTGCCAATTCTTATTTTCTAGCCCTACACAATTTACCCAACTCAATTTCTCAATATATTGCAAGGTATAAACTTAACATCATTAAAAGCATCATTCATTCAAATCAACAAAGTAGGAGTTCAATAGGTAGTTTGAAAGTAATCTCTACAAATAACACAGCCACTTATAAGTAGTTTGAAAGTAGGAACTCATATGTCTCTTTAGGTTAGGGATCCCACGATCATGGGAATTAGCATGAATCCCATGATCATGGGTTCTTATCTTACAACTCCTCCACTTCTCTTCTCCTCTCTTGGTCCCTAGCTCAATCACAAACGTGGTCACCCTCCATTCCTACATCAAAATGATTAATTCTTACCCTAAATAAACTTCAAATATAAAAGAACAACTATGAAGATCAAACTAAACAAAAAAATACAAAATAAGTCCTAAAATATAACAACAATAACCTATTATGCAAGAAACATATGCCAAATACTTAGAAAAACACACACTAATGCACAAATATCAACTTCTGCACACTTAAATCTTTGTTTGTCCTAAAAAAAATCAAACACAACCAATCAAGTCCATCACTTCATTTTCACAAAGATCAAAACATGCAATCCCTCAAAGTTTGGCCAACTAAAATATCAAGCTACTACACATATCATGACTACTTTTCATTAGTGTCCATAGGTAAACTCAACTTTTGGTGCCATCACTTAAAGATAAGTATAAACGCAAAATGAATATTCCTCACAGTTTCACTCATTTCTCTCAAGTGTTTGATGGTTAGTGCTTCGCTCAAACTCCCTATAGGAAACTACACTACCATAGGCTTGCTAATACACCAATTCTCCTCTACAATGATTACATACATAAAAAGATCAAATGGACTTGCTTTGGGTTGTAATGTGGTAAGGGTTAAGGTAGGTCAAACGAGGTAAATGGTTTAACATAAGCATTCATAAAGTAATAAGTGAACAAAGGGATAACAAAACATATTTATGCGATACACAAATGTAAATATACTACTACTCTACACTTATTGATGCTACTAAAATGTTCTTCCTTTTTCTTTCCTTTTTTTTCAACAATGAATAAAATAGTAACTAAATGTAATGTGATCCAAGAGTAGAAGTATCACTCAAGTCATCTCGGAAAAAAATATAGCAAAAATCCCAAACTAATGCATCATTTAATACTTTACTAAGCTTGTAAATGGGTAGGCTAATGGGGTTTTGGGTTTTAAAATGTGGGGTGTTTTCAAGAAATAAAAGGGTTAAAGCTCAAAGGGGGCGGCAAGGGATAAAAAAAGATAGGTCATTTAATCCAAAGGTTAACACAAAAAGAGCCTTAATAATCTCTATTAAGCATGTATCTAGTAGACTCAAATCGATTCAAAGCAAGTTCTGAAAGTAATAACCTAAGGAAGCATCACACAAACAAAGAAATAAAATGACTATAGATGGAGTCATAGATGCTCAATCCTCATATTGGCCCAAATGAAAATTCATTATACATCTCTACACTACCTCATTGTTCAAGTGTCAAACTCTGAGTAGGCTTATGCAACCAACTAACTTTCATCACTCAACATGGTTCGCTCTCTACTCAAGTAGCCTAATCCGAGTTCAAGCATGCATTCAGTCTCATTCCAACTAGCATGACAGAATCTCATGGTAAAACAAATCAAAATGATTCAAGTGTGATTCCATTGCTAACATAAAACAACAACCTAATATGCCTAAAACATACATCCTAATTAACAAAATGAAAACAGTGACTAAGACAAACTAAAACAATGTAATTGACAAAGTAAATGTCACCTCCCCACACTTGGATAACATATTGCCGTCAATGTGACAAGGGAACTGCAAAAGGAAAATAAAACACAAAACACAAAACACAATATCAAACAAACAAGCGAGTAAAATAACTAAAGAGGTAAATAAAACAACGTAAAAAGTAAAGGGTAAGAAAGCTTTATGGAGATTGTGGTGATGAAGGCATAGGGGAAGAGGTTAGCATATTTTGGAGAGAGACAGAGAGAAAAAATTACCAAATCCTTGGATTTTTTTAAGTGGGTAATGTGAAATGAGTGTTAAGGGAGTGAATAATGATGGAAAAAGTGGAGAAAACACGAAGATTTGGGGGAAAGATGAAGGATTTGTGAGGTTTGGGTAAGTGGGTGTTGGTTTTAGAGTGAGAGAATGTGAGAAGATGAAGAAAGAGAAAATAAGGAGGGATTTTTAAAATCCTTTGGTTGGAGATCCCATCCCATGATCGTGGGAATCACAAGAAAGTTTTTGAAGAGCCTTCCCATACTCGTGGGAAACAAATCCATTCCCATAATCATGGGCACTGTACATACACCTAATCTTGATTTTCCAACTTTTTAACTTTCTTCTTAGCTTAGCATGCATTCCCAACATTCCAGCAACCTACAAACATATTAAAATTGTAGCATCCCACTACTATAGAGTATATCCTAGAACATCCAGAGGACATTCAAGTACATATCCTATGATAATGGCATGTTAGAGCAGCCATGTTCTCTTATATGGCATCATAAAGAATATCACAATACTTAAAAATTACTACTTTTCATTTCATTACAAACATGATTTACACTATAGTCATTAAAACAAATATTTACATTACCAAAACATTTGAAAGTTTACAAGCTTTTATACAAAGTTCTACATGACATAAGAAAACTACATAAAACAGTCTACTATTCCTCAAATGTCAACCGACAGGCCTTTGAGCCATTTCTTAATCTAAAATTGTTCTTCTAGAGTAACTTAGGAACTAGGTCTCCTCTCTCGTACCTAAAAAGCCACATTTCAATTTTGATGAGTTTTGTGACCTCAGTAAGCTAACCATCATCGATGGACTCACTCACATCAAATACACAAATATGTCACATATAACCAAATTCACAACATTCCTCATCTCAATGAGATATAATGAATTTCACACATTTCATATACTCTTTCAGATCTTATATATCCCAATCAATCACATTAACATCAATTACTTAAATATAGCACATCACTTTATCATCATAATTTTAGAAATGGATTTTTATTCATATAGTTCATAATTATAAATGTACAAATGAAGATGCATATGAGACTCCACTTTTGCTATTATTTGTTGTGACCAAGCACCTTTTAGATACAAATATAGATACTGTCATATATAGGGCTCATTTAGATACGAAAATCACGAAGTCAGGCTCTATGTGTAAAATTCTTAGCTTAAAGCTCTTTTAGACTGGTCACTCCAGCCACAACGCCTTTATCTGATTATGCATTTAATGTAATGTATCAAATTATAGAATATGCCATGAATAACATTTACTTATGATGCACAGATAGAATCTTATATTCATTGGACCTAAGTCTGGCATTCAACAATTATGTTGAGTATTCAGATATCTTTTAGAATTCAAAAGCAAACAGAATACTTCCAATACATTCCCAAATATCAATCTCCTCGGACTATTAATGTCTGGAATTATCATAATCACAATCAGATCATTAACAGTTCAATAATTGTAAGTTAAACAGAAATAAATCAATCCTAGTAAGAACACTTAGGTTACTCACAGTACGCTCCAGTATACGCTATTGCTTGGATGTTGATCGGTGTGTGGTTGAGTCTTTGTATCACTCCCTTGGAAACTGAATCAAAAATTTAATTCCAAGGATTGCAATATAGAGTGCAACCCCGGGTCGTCTCACTTAATTGG
>JANQAP020009127.1:0-11555 GCA_026874005.2 Erythroxylum coriaceum | reverse complement strand
GGTATGAAGAGAGACATTACAGATTATGTTACCAAGTGTCTTACATGCCAACAAGTAAAAGCAGAACATCAAGTTCCATTAGGTTTACTTCAACCAATAACAATACCCAAATGAAAATGGGGTCGAATTATGATGGATTTTGTGTCTAGTTTTCCTTAAACTAGGAAGAAGCATAATGTCGTATGGGTGATTGTAGATAAATTGACCAAGTCATCTCACTTCTTACCTGTCAGAACTGACTACCAACTCTCAAAGTATGCATAATTATACATCAGTGAGATAGTGCGGTTGCATGAAGTACCATCTTCTATCATATCAGATCAGGATCCAAGATTCACTTTAATATTTTTGAAGAAATTACATGAGGCTTTGGGTACTAAGCTGAATTTTAGTACAACTTTTCGTCCTTAAATGGATGGACAATTAGAAAGAGTGATTCAGGTGCTAGAAGATATGCTTAGGAGTTATGTTATTGATTTTAAAGGAAGCCGGTTAATTGAATTTACATACAATAATAGCTATCAAGCAAGCATACAGATGGCACCGTAAGAGACTCTTTATAGTAGAAAGTGTAAAACACCCTTATGTTAGACAGAACTTAGTGAAAGCAAGATCATGGGTCTAGAATTGATAAAGGAAATCAAGGATAAGGTGAAAATTATAAAGGAAAGGTTGAAAGCTGCTTCTGATCACCAAAAATCATATGCAAATTTAAAGAGAAAGGACATTGAATATGTTGTTGGTGACAAGGTTTTCTTGAAAGCTTCACCATGGAAGAAAGTGTTTCGATTTGGTAAGAAGGGTCAGTTAAGCCCTAGATTCATTGGTCCATTTAAGATCATTGAGCGTGTGGGACTAGTAGCCTATAGATTAGCATTGCCACAAGATATGGAAAAGATTCATAATGTCTTCCATGTGTCTATGGTAAGGAAATATCAGTTTAATCCATCACACATTATAAAACTAGAAGATATTAAAATATAACCAGATTTAACTTATAAAGAGAAGCGGGTGAAGATTCTAGCAAAAGATACAAAATAACTAAGAAAGAAGACAGTTCCACTGGTGAAAGTACTATAGACGAATCACGAGATTGAGAAGCTACATAGGAACCAGAAGAAACCATAAGAAAGTCTTATCCATAAGTATTTGACGTAAGTAAATTTCGAGGATGAAATTTTATTTTAGAGGGGAAGAATTGAAATGCCCCAAAAATCTCAATTTCACAAATAGTACTTTTTGGGTCGTGAATAGTGTATCTCAAGGTGAATAGTGACAATCAGGACCCAAACTACATTTTATTTTATTTGGCATCAAATAATATTGTTCAAGGATAGCCCGAAAATCAAATTAAAGCTCCAAATGATTTTATTTTGAGGGTTTGATCAAAAGTTGACTAATGGTAAAGTTAAACCTAAAACTATTAATGAAAATAAATGATATTAATTAAGGTCTCTATGCGAAGTTGATATTTTTCTTATGGGTATTTTTATTAAGAAAAAGAAAGAATGGATTAAAAAAAGGTTAATTTTTGAAAAAAAAGAATTGGAAAACTTTAAATGAGGGACCATATGTCAACGACCCATTCTCTTCTTCTTCAACACATTGCCGAGAATACCGCCCTCCTTTCTTCTCCCTTTTTTTTTCATTTTGTACATTTTCAAGCCAATTTTCTTTAGTTTTAACACCCCAATCACCTATTAAACACTAAATCATCAACCTAGAGTCCCTAAACTCACCATATCAAAAAGAATTGGGAAAAGATGAAGAAAAGGTATATGGGTGTTCTTGATGAATAGTACCTGAAAATTTATAAGGTAAGTTAATGGAGTTTTAATTATTTTTAGTACATGATTTTGGTGTAGTTGCATGCATCAATGAATAGAATGCATGAAATTAAAATTGTGATGCAACATTATAAAGATAAAGAAGATGAATTGAAGGAGAGAGAGAAGGAGAAAGAGAAGGAATAAGGAATTGATAATGAAATTGAAGTTTATACAAGTTTAATTTGAAGATTTGGACATCAATTTGGTATGTGTTCTTGCAATTCTATTTTTTCCTAAAAAATGTGTATTAGGAAATTTAGGGTTCTTGAGTAAAATTAGAAGTTTAAGAAATTGTTGTTAAAAATATTTAATTGGATGTTAAATGAAGTAGTATATGTGATTAATTGAGATTTTGAACTTCTAATTTGTATTTTCCCCAATTACAATACATTATATTTAAATTGAAAATTTTGATATACATATTATTTTTGACTAATTAGTGAGATAAATATCTCTTGAATGTTGTATGAATTAAATTAAAACCAATAGTGGAAAAAAATATTTAGTTTGGTCGAATATGGAATAACTTGAATTGGTTATTATGAGCTTTTATTATAAAATTTCAATGGAATTTAGTTAGATTTGCGCCTAGTAAAATAAATAGGAATTGGTGGAATGTGATAAGGTTGGCATGTCAATTAGGGAGTTAGCATTACTGCATCATGATATATGTTATCAGACTGTATGGCTCCGAGAGCTCGGTTCTGGTATAAGATATTTGTTTTGGATTATGAATTGCATGGCTCCAAAAGCTCAGTTCCAATATGAATGTATAAAAAAAATGGATCGTATGGCTCCGAGAACCCGTTCTTGTATTTTTTTTAAAATCCTGCTTATCTAGTCAATGATACAATTCCAATGGATTTTACTTTGGGGCAATTACAGAAAGTAGATAAATGCATGATTAATGTTTAAAGGACTTCAAATGAGATCATTGTATATTTCGATATAAACTATTCTAATAGATACATGCTTGTATTTCATAACTTGATTTTTGAATGCCTATTTCTGTTTAAAAAAATGAAGATATTTATATATGCAAAATATTATATATCGTGCATGTTATGATTGAATGAATTGAATTGAATGAGAAATGGAATTGCTTGAACACCACTAAGCCTATAGCTTAGCGTATGGATTTTCTTTTTACATGTAGGTTTTGAAGAGAACTAGAAGAAAGCTGTGGTAGATCTACTATAAGACAAGAGTCACATAGAGGATTTCAAAAGATTTGGAGGTGGACGTACTATAATTTTTTATTTTCTTTTTGGTTATGGCATGTACATATAATGAAGTGAAGGATCTTAAAGGATTTTATTGTGAATTATATATGAATAAATGAAAGTTATGTATGAAATGTAGTTTAGATGTGTTGAAATGTATTAGAGGATGGGTAAATTACTTGGTCAAGGAGTTTGACATGGTGATGGATAGCTGAGTAACATGCATGAGAAGTGTATTGAAATTTCTTGCAGGAGGTTTTACGTATATAGAGAGGAAACTCTATCAAAATTTATAAGGTAAATAGTAATTACTAGAATAATGAGGTTTTAAATCGAAAACTGTTGTAGTTCGAAGTATTAAGTATTTAAGAATATGGTAACACTCGGTATGCTGATTCTATTATCGGGTATGGGGTGTTATAGCATGGCCTTCCGTTAGTTAATCTATAATACTTTCTTTTTCTTCAAGAAGCTCTTTTTGAAATATCCCTCCATTTTCGAAACCTACCTTTATCTTTTCTTTACTCTCAAATATGCGTTAATTAGCTTTCATTTCAGCAAGGGTTTCCATTAATTTATCTTCTAAAGTTGGCTTATTAATTGGAGGTGCTTGGTGCCATAAATATCCAGTTGGAGCATAATTGTTCCATCCATAAGTATAAGAATTGTTCAACTTTAAATTGTAGTTATTGTCGTATAGTGCACCTTGAGGTCGATTGTATATGCTCAGTTAGTCTCATGTATAAGTAGTTGCTCAGTATTCATGATTGTACTGATAACTCCCACCAATGTTGTTACACGACCTGAATATTAGTTGAACTTCCGAAAACACGTGAGAACACCTCACTCTCCCATATGGTGATGTCATAGTTTGCAAAGGTATATTTTGGTTCCCATAAAAGTCTCGTCTACTCCATCCTTCCATTGTGAGTTATGGCAATGACAATGAATCGTAATTTCTACAATAAACAACAAACTCAAGATCAAGTAGGGAAATTCAAAAGATAATTAAATTAGTAAGCCACAAATACATTAAGATACAATAAAATAAAATAAAATAAAAAGATAAAACAACATAAAATGAAAATGAGTAAAGTAATAGTATTCAGGCTTTCCTAATATCAAAGTCCCCAGTAACGACACCGAAAACTTGATTGACCTATTTGTGAGTTGGTTAAAATTGTAACAATCACAGCTGCACAATATAGCTGTAGCTAGTACCAACAAGTACGAGTTGATTATACGAAGACTATGAATACTAGTACTTACCCTTCCTTATTATCTAGTCTAAAGATTGATTATATATTTTTTAATAAAAAGAAAATAAAAACCAAAACAATTAAAGGAAATAGGAAACGATAATGAATACAAAGATTGTTGAATTCACTAAAAAAACTATCGTTATCATAAATTAGTATCTTGGCTCGAATCCCCCTAAAACTTTAACATATTGATCTTTTATCATGCAATTGTTTTATTGATTTATTGGACCATGGAGACTCCTATGGTATGCTAATAGCTAACTTTGAGTCTACTAACAACTAATCCTAAGGTCTCTAATCAAATTACTCAAGTTAAATCTTATAAGATTGTGTTACCAATTTAGGAGTCCCTTTATTAGGTTTGACCCTAACCTGAAAGATTTATGTCATCCTATCTCTAAGGTTGCAATCAACTCCTTCTAATTACGGTAGATCTATTCACACTAGGATTTCTCAATCTCTACATATGAAATCAGACTATGGTCTAGAATTCTCAGGTTATTAGAACATAAATAAAACTTATAATCTGATCACAATATATTAAACAACTAATTGCATTAATAAAAGAATCAAGTCATATCAAAGTATTAACATAAGGTTTATCTAACCTAAATACTAACTGGACGTTTAGTTACACATTATTGGACACGAAATCAAACATACAATGAAAAAAATTAATAAAAAATAATGGAATCATAATTCTAAATCTCCCTGATTGTCTTCTATCGAATGTTCTTGCGATGTAGAGGCTTGATCTTGTATTTTGATGGATATTTTGATGAAATCTTCTTGTTTTCCACTTCTTTGAACCAAAATCGTACCTAGAGAATGAGTGTAACTAACAGAAATCACCTCTCAATGTCTCTTACTTTCTTCTCCTCCTAAAAACATCTTTTTATCATGAAATTTAGGGTTCTAGGGAGATGCACGGTCTCTTGCATGGTTGTGCATCAGATTATGCATAACTGATATGTGCTTAAGTGATTATACATTTACTCCACAAGATTTAGTGATTAATGCTATGAAATATTTAAGAAACTCATTTTGGTTCATATTTGATTTTAAGTACAATTTGGAAGCATAAGAGCTAAAGTAAGATAAAAGCACATTCTTCAAGCCATCCTCTTGATGTTCAAACTCAATTATCATTGTGGAATAAGAAAGAGATAGATTAGGGTAAAGATGGGACAATAAAATCTAAAGAAATGAAGCTTTCAAGATGATATGGAAGATACATGGCCGTGTATACATTCGAAAGATATTTTTTTAACTTACACGATTAGATAAACGATCGTGTACCTGACTATTTATAGTCACGATTTGGGGAGATTTCTTATCATACATACTTTGATACATGATCGTGTATCAGAGTGTGTATCTCTCCAGAATCGTAACTTTTAATATAAAATGGAATTTGAATGGCTAAACAAACGTGAATCATTTTGGGACAGAAATGAGGGGCAGAGCATGCATATTTTGGAGACCTATAGAGGGCAAGGCTTTCCTAACCTGGTTTAGAGGTGAAATCAATGTTGAAGAACACATATAGGCATATCTACATTATGTTTGTTGTTTTTTCTCTCTCTAGGGATTATTTAGGTTATCCTTTGCTTAATTGATTTGGGTATTCATATATGGATGATTGTTATTGTCGTTATCATTAGATTGGTTATGTACAAACCCATTGCTAGAATCATTATGAAAATACGTAATCGTTATGTTTGGATTCATTTATGGCAACTAACAACATTGAATCATTAAAGATAACGTTCATTATGAAAATACGTAATCGTTATGTTTGGATTCATTTGTGGCAACTAACAACATTGAATCATTAAAGATAATGTAATATAAGTTAAATGACCTGAGCTTATGTGGTCATTGCCTAGATTGGTCTGTTTTCCTTATTTGTAATACGACCTTCCAACTAAATCTAGAGAGCTTGTTTTACGTTATTAGATAGTTAGGTTTAATTAAAGAGCTTGTTTTAATTAAACATGACCTAAGGAAAAATCAGGCTTAACAGAGCTTATTGTTAATCTATGATCAATAGTTGCTATGAGAGGTATAAGAATAATAAGAGAGTGAAATGTACTTATTCGTGTGTAGGACAAGATTGAACAGATGATGGATCCCTAACGCAATCATCATTTTTATCACTTTTTAATTTTTTTCTTTAATTTTCTTTCATTAGTTTAATTTCACTTTATTTTGTTTACCACTCTCAACTGAAACCAAAGCCCCCCATAACTTAAACACGATTTTTTCCAATTCAAAAGCTTTACACACACTCTTTGTAGGATCGATCTAGACTTATCACTAGCTATAATTTTAAGTTTAGTTATTTTGTGTAGTGTTACGATGTGTTACTAATTTTGGCGTCATTATCAAGGATTAATATCCATTGCTTTTCTGAATTTATTTGTTTTATTTTATTTTTATTTCTGATTAATTTTCTTTTCTTGTTTCATTTAGTTATGGTGTATGACACGATCTTCTCACACTGGTCAATTGAAATTTGATCCAAAAATTGAAAGAATTCTTTGCAAATCGAGAAAAAAAAAGTTGCCCAAAGTTTTGAGGATCCATCACCATTCCGCCTGTAGCTCGGTCAATTCGGGCCAAAATCGGGCCCTTTTTGACATCTCTATCTGGACCTTCAAAGGAAGAAATGATGAAGACAATGGCTCATAATACAGTTCAGTTTCAAAATAGTACCCTACAATTTCAACAACAAATAAGAGCTAGTATTCAGAATATGGAAAATGAAATAAGTCACATAGCTACTGCTGTTAACCAATTGGAAAATCAAAGTTCAGGTAAACTTCTTTCTCAAACAATTGTGAACCCAAAAGAGAATGTAAGTGCACCTTAATAAGTGGTAAAGAAATTGAGGCGCTACATGAGACTCTTCTTATGGGCAATAATGAAGAACTTTAAAAGGGACTTGAAGTGTCTTCGAAAGAAGCTGAAATGAGAAATAAGGTAAACTCTTATTCTCCTGTAATTAAAAATTTTACTAATGCTTTGCCTCCTCTTCCTAGCAGGTTTGCTAAATCAAAGAAAGAGGACCAAGATAAGGAGATTTTGGAAATGTTCAAAAAGGTAGAGGTGAACATACCTCTAATTGATGTCATAAAACAAGTTCAAAGATATGACAAATTTCTCAAGGAGTTATGTACTTCCAAAAGGAAATTGAAAGGAGATAAGAAAGTGGGTATGGGGATAATGTGTCTGTAGTCATACAAAGGAAACTGCCACCAAAGTCAAAGGATCCAGATACATTTACTATTCCCTACAAAATAGGTGGAACTAGATTTGAAAAGGCAATGTTAGCTATAGGAGCTTCAATTAATGTCATGCCATAATCTATTTACACTTCATTGAATTTTGGGTCTTTGAAAGAAATGTGTGTCATAATTTAACTAGCAGATAGATCTAACACTTATCTTGAAGGTGTTGTAAAGGAAGTTTTGGTTTAGGCTAACAACTTGGTTTTCCCAATTGATTTTTATATATTAAATAAGGAGGGAGAACCTTCGTCTATTTCTACGCCAATCCTTCTAGGTTTCTATTCTTAAAGGAATCAAAGGAAAAGATTGAGGTGGATGCAGGAACATTGACTATGGAGTTAGATGGTGAACAAGTTCACTTCAATATTTTTGAAGCAATAAGATACCCTATTGATGTTCATTCTATTTTATCGATTGATGTCATTGATTACTTATCTCAAAAAGTTTTTGATATGAAAGGTAAGGATGAGTTAGGAGTCGTTCTTTGCATGAGTTTAGAAGCAAACACTTTGCATAATTCTAACTTATTTATTACTGATGAGATGGAAGAAATTGTGCTAGCACTACATTCACTGCAACCAGTGCCAAAAAGGTATGTATCTTTAAAGATTGAATTGCCAATATCTCATACGAAATCTCTATCTTCAATTATGCAGGCACCAATCATTGAACTCAAGAAATTATTAGAGCACTTGAAGTATGTATTTTTGGGAGAAAGAGAAACACTTATGATAATCATAGCAAAGAATCTAACCAAGCTTCAAGAGGAAAAGCTCATTCGAGTGCTTAAGGACTACATCACTACTATAGGGCAGACCATTAAGGGTATTAGCCCTTCGACATGTATACACCAAATTCTTTTAGAAAAAGGATCCAAACCATCAAAGGAATCACAAAGGAGATTGAATCCTTCGATGATGGAAATGGTGAAGATGGAGATCTTGAAGTTACTTAATGTGATAATAAATGGGTAAGTCCAGTCCAAGTGGTACCGAAGATGACCGGGATTATAGTGGTGAAAAATGAGAATAATGAGTTTGCCCTTACAAGAATTCAAAATGGATGACAAGTGTACATTAATTACAAGAAGTTAAATGTTACTACATGCAAGGATCACTTCCACTCCCATTCATCGATCAAATGCTTAAACAACTTGTGGGATGATCTCATTATTGTTTTCTTAATGGATATTCAGGTTATAACCAAATTGTGACAGCTCTAGAAAATCAAGAGAAAACAACCTTCTTATGTCCATTTAGTACAGTTGCCTATAAAAGATTATCGTTTGGACTTTGCAATGCCTCGGCCATCTTTCAAAGATGCATGGTAAGTATTTTCTTCGAGTATGTTGACCTCATTATTGAGGTCTTTATGGATGATTTTACTATCTATGGGGATTCATTTGATACATGCTTTGATAATCTGAATTGCATACTTGAACAATGCATCTAAACTAATCTTGTTCTAAATTCTAAAAAATGTCATTTTATGATTGGACAAGGAATAGTTTTGGGACATGTAATTTCATATAGAGAAATTGAGGTTGATAAAGCTAAGGTAAACATTGTGCAAGACCTACCCTACCCCATATATGTGAGGGAGGTTCGTTCTTTTCTTATCCATGCAGGTTTCTATCGTAGGTTTATCAATGACAAATCTCTGTCATTTGTTACAAAAGGACGTGCCATTTGAATTTGATGAGGAATGCAAGGAAGCTTTCGATAAGTTAAAGGAACTTTTGACTTTGGCACCAATCATTCAACCACCTAATTAGAGTCAACCTTTTGATATTATATGTGATGCTAGCAATTTTGCTATGGTGTCATCCTTGATAAAAAATGTGGTAAGATGACTCATGCCATTTACTACACTTCAAGAACTCTCAGTCCAACACAATGCAACTACTCCACCACAGAAAAGGAGTTTTTAGCTATTGCGTTTGTTTTAGATAAATTTAAACCTTATTTTCTTGGTTTTAAATTTATTATATATTTTGATCATAGGAGACCACATCTCCTGCCTGATTTGGAATTAAATAAACCTATGCATTCATCGAGTTTTCTTTCCAAAATATAAACAAGCCAGAACAATAATCAGATTTTTTAATAACATTTGATAGGGTATAAAGTTCTTCACTTCGCATCTGTGGTTAAAGTTGCATTTCTCCTGTAGATCTCTACCTTCTCTCTCTCGCGCCATATTTTCTTCATCTTTTGTTTTGTGGGTTTTGTCCCACATGATCTCGTGATGGCCAAGGTTCTGCATTTAACTTGGTTCAGTTTTTTTCATTGTGAGATCTGTTGTGTTCTGTGTGGGAATGGATTAATGGGCTTTCCGAAAGCATGATATTTCCTCTAGCTCTACTAGCTATAAGCTCGTTGGATGTTTGGGACTTCGGAGGTGGTGACTTGATGATTGTCTGTGTACATATGTGTTTCTCTTATTTGGATAATGCAGGAATTAGGAGGTATTTGGATTATTCTATGTCTCTTTCTTCTTGATGTAATGTGTCGATGCATAAAGTCCAAAACTTGGAGATGTATCCTGTATTTGCATACTCCTTCATTTGAAGGACAAGACAGTGGTAGAAACAAAGTTGGCTTCTTGATCATCCCTCTTCCATTTCCATAGGTTTTTGTTGGTTTCCATAGGCTTCCCGTTGTCTTTCTCCACCCCATGTTTGTCAGTTGATTTCTTTGACAACACGTCGTCGGGATTTGCTACTTTCATAAATTGACAAATCAGTTTCACAAACAGGCTACGGTGGTCCCTTCCCTTCCCATGCTTTATTCAACTTTATTGTTTTTTTTTTGGTTCTTGAGCTATTCAAACCCTAGCTTTCCCTTATGCTAATTTCTTTAATGTTGCATTGTGGGGTTTGACCTTGATTTATGAAAGTTCCATCAAAACCCTAACTTTCCCTTTTAATATTTACTCAATCTCTAGATTTCATTTAGTTAACCTTAATCTTCTCTTGCTTCACGAATTCTGGAGATCTTTTCTTGTAGATTTGGTGATTGTTGCTTGTCAATGCTTGTTTAGATCAATATAAAATTTTCCTTGGGTTTAAAGATTAGATTGCATGTTTTCTTGATCTTCTATTTTCTCATTGCGTGGTGGTTGCTTGGTTTGTGTTCTTTTTGGGTTTTTAGCTATTTTGATAACTAGGCATGTTAGTTGTTCAGTTTTTTTTACTTGGTTTTACGGATCATTATTTCTTCTCCTCTTTTTTGTTGATTATTACTTTTCTACTGTAAAACTTGTGGGTAAGTATAAGTTTATGACATTGATATGTCATTACAAGGTTGCGACGGTGTTAAAAAGCACTAAGGTTTTTGGAGTCATATGATGCCTCTCATCTCATGACGGCATTGTCGACAATGAGAACGGTGATAGTGGTATAGGAGTTTAACTCGGCGGCGAGGTGGGTGGCGATCACGTAGTGGTTGAAGGTGGAGAAATTTGGGTGTTTCACGAGAAGGCGAGTGATGTTATGTGCATTAGACTGATTGGTGGTTGTAACGAAGAAGATAAGTAATAGTAAGGAGGGGAGTGAAACTGAAGAGAGTTGCATTATGCTAGACTTAGAGTGAGGGGAGAGAGTGTTTGTTTAGGAGCTTTGTAGTTTGTAGTGTGGTCCGAGTTACACATATAAAGGTTTACAGTTCGGGAAGTTTTCTGGGTGTTAGAAGTGTCACACGATCGTCTTCCCAAGCAGGTATGTGTTTACTCTTTTTCATGTTAATTCTGATTTGATGTAGGGTAGGACAAGCTGCATCTCTTTGACCTTTAAGTAGGAATACATTCATCAGGTACGCTTTTACCTTTCACTTACCTAATTTTTATGATACTCCACTTACTAACCTTATGTGGTGTATAAGACAAGTCCATTAGATTTTTTTTATAACATGATACATCAACCTTTTCTTTTATTCTATTTATTTATTT
>JANQAP020009108.1:1000-11555 GCA_026874005.2 Erythroxylum coriaceum | reverse complement strand
TGACCACCTTACCATTCTTGATGATTTCTCTCAAACCATCCTTGTACCTAGTCTTGTATCCTTGCTTGTCAAAGATACTCTCTGAAAGAAGATTTCTTCTAACACTAGGGACATACCTCACATTGCTCAATGTTCTCCTCTTTCCATCATGCATTTTAATAGAAACATTGCCAATGCCTTGGATATACTGTTTCCCTACATCTTCCATTCTTACCTTGGCTGACAAGTTCTCCAAGGAAGAGAACCAGTTTCTGTGAGGAGTTACATGCATCGTGTAGGCTGAGTCCAGAATCCATTCTGTTGAAAACTCATTTATTTCAACTGTTATAGCAAGTATCTCATCTCCACTAGACTCTTCAAGCTTCTCAACATTCCCTGCATCTCCTTTCTGTGCTTCCTTGTCCTTCTTCTTCTTCCTGCAATCCCTGGCAAAGTGTCCTTCTTTATCACAATAAAAACATTTTTTACTTTTGGTTTTATTCTTTTTCTTATCATCATCATTCTTATTATATTTGCCTTTTCCCTTAGAGTTCTATCTACCAGGTTTCTTTGAACCATTTGGTGCAGGCTTTCTCTCGAATCTATTATCGATGAACATCACCTCTGGTTCTTTCTTGAAGTGATTGTTAACTATCACTTCCTCCATCAGAGAGTTAAGAACCGTCTTCACTGTTTGAGCATCCTCACTAGCATGCTTGACTACCTTCTTGAATCCATTATATTCCTGTGGAAGTAACTTAAGAATCAGCACAACTTGGTGTTCTTCCGAGATTTTCTCCCTTGTTGCTTCAAGATCCTGAATTAGTTTAAAGAAATAATCCAAGTTATCTTTAAGGGTTACCGTAGTATTCATTCTAAAGTTTGTAAGGTTATGTAGCAAGGTCATTTTGTTTGGTAAGCATCTTTTAGAGTAAATCTCATCGAGTTTTTCCCATAACTTCTTCCCCGTGTTGTAGTCTTTCACATTTCTGATGACAATTGGTGAAAGATGCAACATTAGCTTATAATGAGTCATTCTTTCTTTCTTCAGTTTCTTCATAGGATTTATCTCATCATCATATGTATCATCTATAGCACCAAAACATTCATAGGATTCAAGCAGTGCTTGCATCTGTAATTTCCAGATTGCAAAGTCCACTTTTGCAGTGAACACTTCCATCTCTTTTCCCACCACTTTGTAGGTTCTTGTTAGAGATCTGTTGATTAAACAAATACAGGTTAATAGTAAATAGAGATAAGTATGAAAGACTTACTTGTTTTGACATTTTTTATTCTTGAAGGATTCTTGATTTATCGATGAGGATGGGGACAGAGACCTGGTTGCTCTAATACCACTGATGTTAAGATCTTGTATGTTTATGTTGTCTTTATTAACAAAGACTGATGATGCTTGTTATTTGATTTTACAAAAATAAAGAGTAGCAAAAAAGTAAAGAAGACACAAAAACTTACTTGGTTCGATAGCTTAAATGCTATCTACATCCAAGGATCTCATACTTGTGGTTCCACTAGCTTCAAGAAGAGGATGATTACAAGAGATTGGGCGCTTCTAAAACACCTGCAAGAGTCCCTCAAACTCCTTCTAGTACTCTTAGATAAGTACCCTAGCACTCTCTAAACTCACTCTTTTTTCTTGAATCAAAAGAATATTTGCGTGTATCTGTTGATGTGTATGTGCATTGTGACTGAGTGGCTTATTTATAGACTATTGAAGAAGTTATATATGCATTCTGTTGTTAAGTCCACGCTTATTAATTCTTCTATGCTTCTCACATGACTTTTGCATGTGCCATCCACGTGCTTTACTAAAACTCAACGTTATTGGTTCTGCTTTGAGTTTTGACTTTTAGACAGATTGCATTTCTTCTCCTTCTTCTTTGAATTTCTCAGACACTCTCACACACTCGTACACTCCTGCCCTAAAATCCCCTAAATCTTGTCTTCAGATTGATGAATTCGTTGAGGGTTTACAGAGAACATATGAATATCTTCACACATATATATTGAAATGCCCAAATTGGAATATTGCAATAAATGTCCTCTCCAAAATATCAAAAATTCACTAACCTGAAATGCGTGCAAATTCTAAATTATAATATTAATAGTCATTCCCTCATCATCTATAATAATTATTATATGATTTACAGTCTAATGCCGTCAAATCAAAGTAGATTAATGTAATTTAATGTCATCCATCTACTCTTTTGGACTATTAAGAAAAGACAATTAAAGTGAAAGACATATATTTAAGTTACTAAAAAATCAATTGAGGCTATGAATAGCTCACTTGTTGAAGATAATAACAGGGTAGAGAGAAGCATGCCAGCTGATGCCATTTTGAATAGTGCTAAAAATAAGACTATTGTGGTTGACAAACCAACACTTATTCCTCTATCTTCTAGATTTTAATCTAGTGTTAATAAAGGGGTAGGCAAAAGTTTAAAATCAACTAACAGCAAGTTTAGTGGGATTTATCCTCCTGAAGGTATAAAAAAGAAAGTGAAGCAGAAACAATCTTCCACGTTATTGTTATCGGCAGTGGAGAAGAACATTAATGCTGTCGAACACAATGAGAGCTTGGGTTTTTTCTTATCTTCTAAGAAGGATGGTGGTGGCGATATGCCGACAAACTCAGGTTCGATTTGTTAATTGTTTTGATGGGTTTTTGAACTATGGTCTGGAATGTGCAAGGTGCTGGTTCGAAGTCTTTTCTAGTTGTGGCTAAGGATTTTTTTTTTGGCATTATAAAATTGGTTTGTTTGCTCTAGTTGAAACAAGGATTAGCAGCATTAATGTTGAGAACTCCATTAAATATTAGCTTTTCCTAATTTTTTTTGAGTTGACGCTAATGGTTTTGCTGGAGGGATTTGGTTGTTATGGAAAGGTTCTATTAAAGTTGAGGTGTTTTCTTATTCTTATCAAATGGTTACTGTCAGAGTTACAGGAAATGCTTTTTTTAATTTTATGCTTTTTGTTGTTTATACGAATCCTTATGCAATGTTACGTTGTCGGTTATGGTGAGATATCAATGATATGTCGAGAATTATTAACATGCCTTGGTGTATCATGGGGGATTTTAACTCATTTCTATATGATCACGAGAAACAAAGAGGGTCAAGTAGAGGCAGCAAACTATGTCCTTTTTTTTTCTTAATTGTGTTAATAATAACAATCTCATGGACTTGGGTTTTCATGTTCCCAAATTCACGTGGAAAAGAGGAATGTTAATGGAGAGGTTAGATAGAGGCTTGAGCAATGTTATTTGGCGATGTACATTTGAGAATGCTAATATCCAACATCTTCCTATGATCTAATCTGATCATCGTCCGATTATATTGGATCTGAATAATGAAGCCACTGTTTGTAATACTTCTCGATTTATGTTTTTGGCTCCTTTGTTGCTTTACAGAAATTTTTTAGATTTTACTAGAGCTAATTGGAATGTTGGATCAAATATAGGGGCAGATCTTAAACAGTTTGCAGCTAAAACTTCCATTTGGAATAAGGAAATCTTCAGAAATATTTTTCCAAGGAAAAATGGGATTAGGAGGAGATTGTCAGGGGTTGAAAAAGGTTTAGAAAGTAGAGATTATGAAGGGATCAAGAGGCTTATAGCTAAGCTTAGATTAGAATATGAGAACGTCTTGAATCAGGAAGAGATGTTATGGAAGCAGAAGTCCAATGCTAAATGGATTGCTAAGGGGGATCGTAACACTAATTTTTTTCATCTCAGATATAAGATGAAAAGAAATAGGTTACGAATTTCTTGTTTACAGTTGGAGGATGGTAGATGGACTACGGATCATTATAAAATGGAGGGAGTTGCTCGAAGTTTTTATATGAGTTTGTATTGTGAAGATCAAACTGATAGACCCCTTTACCCAATTAGAGGGCGTTTTCTTAATCTCAATAATACGGATATGGTTTAATTGTCTTCTTCAATTACAGAGAAGGAAGTTCATGATGCTCTTTTTTTTGCATGAAACTGGTCAAGGCTTCTGGTATTGATGGTTTTTGCACAGGATTTTTTCAACAGCAATGGAAGGTGGTGAAATCTTCTATTATAAATTTTGTTGATGGTTACATGAAGGGGATTCCTATTGATCAGCGTCTCTATCAGTCCATAGTAATTTTGATCCCCAAAAAGGATAAACTGATCTCCATTGCCAATTTCAGACTTATTAGTTTGCTTTCGGTCTTAGTCAAAGTTTTGATGAAAGTGGTTGCGAACATGATCAGGCCTTGCCTAACTAGCCTTATCAGCAATACCCAGTCTAGTTTTGTTCCTGGGAGGTAGAATGTAGAGAATATTATTATCACCCAGGAAGTTGTGGATTCTATGAAGAATAAGCATGGGGCGATAGGATGGATGCTCATCAAGATTGATCTTGAAAAAGCATATGATCATCTTTCGTGGAATTTTATTTATGATACTCTCTTCGAAATTGGTGTCTCAAATAATATTATCTCTGTGATTGTAGTAATTGGAAGAATAGTAGGGCTAAGATCTTATGGAATGGAAAACTCTCTTATTCTTTTTTGCCTATGAGAGGGGTCAGACAAAGTTGTCCACTTTTTCCTTATCTGTTTGTTCTCTGTATGGAAAGATTGTCTCATGCTATTAACAAGGCAGTTAACGATGGTTTGTGGAAGCCAATAAAGTTGGGTCGACAAGGAGAGAGACTCCCACATCTTTTCTTTGCTGATGATCTTGTTCTTTTTGCTGAGGCTAGTAAGGAACAAATGATGATTATTAATGGTGTGCATGATGACTTTTGTATTTGTTCGGGTCATAGGGTGAATAGAAACAAGTCTGCTTTCTTTACTTCTAAAAATGTGGATGTGCAATTGATCGAGCATTTAAAGATTCTTTATGGTTTTAACCATTCTAATGATCTTGGTAATTACTTGGGCATGCCTATCTTCCATGAAAGAGTCAAGGAAAGCCATTTCCAATTTTTACTTACTAAAGTTAAGAATAGATTGAGCAATTGGAAGGCTAATAGCTTGTCTATGGCGGCGGCTAACTCTTGTTCAGTCGGTTCTTATGGTGCTTCCAGTTTATGTGATGCAATCCTCGATGATTCCAATTTCTATTTGCAAGAAGATTGAGACTCATTATAGAAAATTTCTATGGGGTAGTTCTTCTGATCAGAAGAAAATTCATCTTCTGAATTGCAGGAAAGTTTGTAAAGATAAGAAAGATGGAGGAGTTGGCATTAGAAAGTTGCATGAGTTTAATATGACGTTTATTATGAAACTTGCGTGGCAGTTGATGAAAGATAAAGATTGTCTTTGGGTTAAGGTTCTACGTGGAAAATATGGTTTGAATTCTCAATTTTGTCTGTATATTCTTCCTAATCATAGAGGTACTCGACTTTGGAAAGCCATTTCTAAAGTTTGGCCTGTCGTCCATGCTAATTCGGGTGTCTCTATTGGCAATGGCAAAAGGTGTTCCTTCTGGTTTGATAATTGGTGCAATCGTGAACCCCTTTGCAATTTTGTTGCTACCCCTCAACACATTAGATCTTTTCTCTAGCTTTGTGCTCATAACCAGTTGTTAACTAATGTGGAGAGGAATAAGAGGCATATTACTTTGAACCCAGATGCGTGTACTATCAGAATGAGGATGAAACTATCGTTCATATGCTTAGGGACTGTTCTAAAGTTAAAAGCACTTGGAATGAGTTGCAGGGCAATGGTGAGGAGAGTCGATTTTTTAACAGCAATTTTACCTCTTGGCTAAGGAATAATTTTGATCATAAGTGCCATGGTAGATTTGATGTGGATTGGAATATTGTCTTCGGGGTTGCTTACTGGAAGATTTGGAAATGGAGAAATGATTTCATTTTAACAATAGGAATCATGTTATTTTGAACAAAGTCTCCATGATTATTAGTGCATCGAAAGCCATTGCTCACTCGCTCTTAGTGATGGGGAGAAATCTGAATAGTGGTGGCTCCATTAATGATGGTTGTGAAGGCAATAATGTTAATGCCATTAGAGGGGTGATGAGGGATAATTTTGGGTCCTAACTTGGAGGTTTTCATATGGGTATTCAGAATGGAGGTGTTCTTCATGCTTAGTTGTCTATTAATCATGGATTGAATATGGCTTGGAATAAAAGGAAAAAGAAAGTCATTATTCAATCTGATTCTATTGAAACAATTGAAAGTATTTTGCATGGTGTTCAAGCGGATGTTTCGGGATATGAGCTGATTGATCAAATTAATCTTCTGGTTAGTAGAGACTAGCAAGTTCGTTTTCTTCACATTCCTAGAAGTGCTAATATGGCTGCTGATTATCTTTTTAAGATGGGTCTTAATGATGTTGATACTCTTCGTTGGCTATCCCATCCTCCTATTGGTCTTATGGCTATTCCCAGGATAATGTTGACCTAATTTGGCGTTGCTCTCTCCCTCTACGGGTTTGCTTTATCTGTTTTTCTTTCCATATTTTTTAAAAAAAATCATGGTCCCACAGCTATGAGAGAGAAATACGCATAGCCGTTAACCTTATAACGACCGGTGATCATTTTAGTTCCACGCTTCACACTATACTCGTTCCTCTATAAATAAAACACATAACACTCTCTAGTCTCCAACACTTCGGTGCTAAGTAAGAGACACACACACACACCAGTAGAGAGAGAGAGAGAGATGGCTATGGACAAGGCAAAGGACCTCGTTTCGACCAATTCCGTCGTCGTTTTCAGGTTATTCGTCACCGTTTTCCTGCAACTGTTGAATTGTTCTTTTCCTCCTTTTCTGGTTTAATGTGTTTGAGCTTTTTTGGTTCCAAATCGCAGCAAGACGTACTGTCCGTTCTGCGTCTCCGTGAAGAAGATATTGGATGAACTTAAAGCGCAGTACAAGGCCGTTGAATTGGATGTCGAGAGTGAGTTTGTTTAAATTTTCTTTTTAAGTCTCTGGTTTGGTTGCCGGATCATTATCGATAACACTTAGTGTCGTGTTTCCTAATTCTATAGTTGTTTTATTTGTTGTTTCTATCCTTTTATCAGGACCCACGTCATCAACGGTGAAGAAGATTTGGAATTTTCTTTTTCATGTTTGCACTGATTGGAATTGCGTGAAATTTGTTGGGTGTCTTCGTCTTTTGTTTTCTTTTTTCTTTTTTCGTTTTTCGTTTTTCCTTTTTTTTTGTGTGGATCTTTACTAGGCAGAGTGAAAACTTGTACATGAAAAGAATTTGATCTTGGATGTTTAATGGTAAAACCATGGAAAGGATTGTCTTATGTTCATATAAAATTGAGTAATTTCATAGTGACCGAGGGAGTTGAAGCCCAAGAAGGAACTGCAATGGCTGGGTGTAGTTGTTCCTAATCTGATCACGATTACACAGTGTGGTCAATATTTCTTTTATATGTTTGTTCTTTTGCCTCAAAACGACTAGTGAGCTAACATCGTGCTGTTCGTTTCAATGATATAAAAATTGTGTCATTCCTTTTTGTTTAGAGACTAGAGTTGTTTGGAGGTCAATTTCTTACCTTAGATGTTTTTCTTTGTGAAGGTGATGGAAGCGAACTACAAAATGCATTGGCAGAGTGGACCGGACAAAGGACTGTGCCGATTGTCTTCATCGGTGGGAAACACATTGGTGACTGTCACAGTAAGGCTTCTGTTTCTTGTGCCTTCCATTATTCCTCTCTTAAATTTTATCTCAAATTCGGAGCTTTCTGATAATTCTTCTGCTTACTGATCTGTGAATTTGTGTTGCAGCTACAACTGGCTTGCACAAGGAGGGGAAGCTTGTCCCGCTTCTAACTGAAGCTGGTGCAGTTGCTAATGCCTCTAAGTTAGAAGCTGGTGCAGTTGCTAATGCCTCTAAAGCTTAAAGGCTTCCTAATGTGTCGTTGATTTGTCTAGTAATAAGTATTGGCTGTTTGTTCCTTACGTATGTTGGTTTCAGTTCTAATCGTTTCCGTGAGATGTAATAGAAGACAGCATATCTGCTTTTCTTGCATTCTGATCTGCTGAAGAATCCGTGTGTTTCTGCAGATCAAAGTGTAGAAAGTGTAGGATGTTGAATATGAAAGTTATGATCTTGTATGGTGTTTAATCCACATATTTCTATGGGAAATTTCAATTCAATTTAATTTGAATTTGGATTAGGCATTTCAATCTTAAAATTCAATTTAAAATAAATTTAAATTTAACTTAAAAGTCTAATCAATTTAATCTGAGTTGTCAAAATCTTGTGACAAAAAACCAATTGTACAGTAAAATAAAATATTTGAGATTTAAAAAATATAACCGGTTAAAAATTAAATAAAATTTAAAAATTTAAAATATAATTAAAGAAATTATACTTATCATTTAATTGATAAAATATTATTAAATAAAAATTATTTATTTATTTTAATAAGAATTTATTAATTTATAAAAAATTGTCTAAATCAAAATTTAATAAATTTTAATTGAACTAAAATTTAAAAATCAAATTAAAAATTGGTCAGTTTAAAATTTTTACTGTTAAATTAATCAAACTAGTTGAGTTTTTTTAACGATTGAATTCAAAGGAGTTTTATAGACAATTCTTATAGTTAAAATATCCTTTATTAAATTACATTCATTTTAATTTTATTAAAATAATAATTTCTAAAATAACCAATTTTGTCAATATGTAATTAATTAGAGTAAATTTAAGTAAAACCTTTTTTAAAATCTTTTTTTATAAAATTTATAAAGCATTCTTGTCTTTATTATTTATATTTTATTGTATATTATGTTTATATTTATCTCATGTAATGTATTTTTTAATGAACATTATTGTTAAATTCTTTCTATTTTGATCATGTGTCTTGAACTATCCCCGTTTACTCACTTCTCCGGCACCTAACTCAGTCCCAAGCAAATTCCTACATCGTCGAATCGACGTACTCGCTCGCCGACACTGCTCGTAGGCTTCGAACAACCATCCAGGCGATTGCTGATCTTGGTAGGAAAGAGAGAGCAAATCATGTTTTGGTCGGTGGTCAGATACTTCTCGACGAAACCTAAGCCCAAAATGAAACCGATAGAGCTCAGAACAGCACCAGAACAATCCCAGACCATAGAAAGGGTGATATTCGACGTTGTCAAGGAACACGGTCCACTCACAATTTCGGAGACATGGGAAAAGGTCCAGGTACATGGGTTTTCGAGAAAGTTATTGTCTTTTGAGGTATGCCCTTTTATGGGAAGCAATGTGGTTCTGATTGCTTTGTGTTTGATAAAATGCCAGAAAGTTGGATTAAGAGGATTGACGAGCAAAACTCAAATGAAGATGATGTTAAGATGGATAAAGGAGAGGCAGATGCTTAGGTTAACATGCAATCACGTTGGCTCAGAGAAGATCGTATACATTAGTACTCAGCTAATAGTTAAATAAAAAAATATATACTTTTTGATCATTTAACTATACATTTGATTAATTATTGAGTAAATAAATTATATATATTTAAATAAATTATTTAAAATAACAATATAATTTTGACAGATAAAATCTTATCCAATTTTTACAAATAAAAATTTAAGAATAAATGATACCAATTTATAAGGGTGACAATAGGTCATATCGAGGTAGGGCTTGGAATGTCTGTTGGTGCTTAGGTCGCAACTCGAAGTAGCAAGTTTGAGCCGGAATTGACCTGAACCTAGCTCGACTTAGCACACCCTGAGCTGTTTATTTTTATTTTTTAAATTAAAAAATTAAAAATGATGTTATTTTTGTTATAGATGTCGATCTTCGGGCCAGGCCAGACCTTACTTGGGCAGCCTAAGCCTGAGCTTGACGAGCTTGAGGCAACATGGCCCAAGCCAAGCCCAACTTGTCCTTGACCAGATTTATTTTTTATTTTTAATTAAAATAGAAAATGACTATGTTTTTCACAAAATGGTGTCATTTTTGTTATAAGTGTCAGGTCGATCTTGAGCATCCCGATCCTGAATTCGGCCCGAGGCCTACACAACCTGAGCCTGACTTTTTGACCAGAAGTTGGGGTTGGGTTGGGAGGACAGTTAAGAATTGCTTTCGAGGAAATTTCAAGAACTTGTGAAATGCCCCACCTTTAAACAACAAGTTGTTTTCCTTTCCAACTTAGATGTGATTCCTCTCGTCTTGCAAGCCAAGCAAGGTCACGAAGAAGGGAACAAAAACAAAAAAAGTGAAAACAATAACGTTAACAAAAGACTTAACGTTAAGGCTTTTTAATGTAAAAGGTAAAAGAAAAGATTAAAAAAGACTTAACGTTGAACAAGAGGATGGACTCTGCCTAATAATAATAGAAAATGACAATCACGAAACTTCTATGCATTTCATCTCAAGAAGACTTCAAGTCAATGAATTTCTTTCTTAAATAATGCACCAAGTGTTGCGATACTCATCTTCAACAACAATGGCTTCGAAAAGATAAAAAAAGACTTAACGTTGAACAAGAGGATGGACTCTGCCTAATAATAATAGAAAATGACAATCAAGAAACTTCTATGCATTTCATCTCAAGAAGACTTCAAGTCAATGAATTTCTTTCTTAAATAATGCACCAAGTGTTGCG
>JANQAP020009065.1:0-11557 GCA_026874005.2 Erythroxylum coriaceum | reverse complement strand
CGCAATAAAGGGAAGAGAGTTGAAATCGACTTCCCGATCAATCGTCCGGTAACTCGATCCTGTTCTCAGATATATAACAATTTGGTATCAGAGCCAATCACCATAGGCGATGAGATACGAGCATTGCTACAAGAAGAGCGGACTGTTACGGAATCAATCATGGAGGCAAAATTTTTGGATTTGAAGGATAGGTTGGATAGTCACTTATATCATATCACTCACCAATTTTAGGAATAGATGAAAAACCTGATTTCGGATTTGAGCAAGACCACGAGGGGGGATGCTGAGGCCTGCAGTAATACGGTTCGACCAAGTCCCATACCTACACCAACGACTACGGGGACAGGCACAAGGCCACCAGAAAGAGGAGTATTTGCCGCAAATGGAAGAGCTGTCCAAGATTCACAAAATTGGATTTCCCTACTTTTGATGGAACAGAGGACCCATTAATTTGGCTCCATCATTGTGAGCAGTTCTTTGAAAATCAGCACACCAGCGATGCAGACAAAGTGAGTTTGGCAGGCTTTCACATGTTGGGCGAAGCACAATTTTTTTACTATCAATTAAAATTGGAAGGACGCATATCAAGTTGGCAGGAATTCCGTAATCACTGTTCATTGCGATTTGGCCCACCAGAAGGTAGCAATCCGTTAGGTGACTTAGTCAGTTTGCGACAAACTGGTAGCATAGAGCTATATTAGCGGCAGTTTCAAGAGAAATTGGCAAGGGCTAGTGAATATGTGAGGGTAGATCAACATGTGGGCTTATTCATGGCTGGTCTGGATGTCTCCATTCGACTAGACGTCCAATTACTCAAGCCTACAGATTTAGCCACAGCCATGAGTCTTGCTCGAGCCTTTGAACAAAAGCAACAACTGTTACAGGTTGGAAATAACCGAAGATGGCAAGGGCAGATTACTCGAGTGGGGTTTGGATCCTCACAATCATTAAACGCCCAGAAAAATGCCATAACCTCAGTAGCTACGGGCTCCTCAACAACCCCAAAACACACTCCTTTTATCAGGCGGTTAAGTAGAGCTGAGATGGTAGAACGTCGTTCAAAGGGGTTATGTTATAATTGTGATGAACCCTATTTAATGACTCATCAATGCACAAAACTATTCTGGTTAGAGCTCAGTGATATTGCAGAGGAAGTGACTACAGAAATTGATGAAGAACCTGGAGGAGAACATGAAATTTCCTTACATGCTATTACAGGCCAGACACACGCTAGGACTATGCGACTACAAGCCATAATGAGTGGATAGCCCTTGCTGAGTTTGGTAGATTTAGGAAGTACTCACAATTTCATTAGTGAGACAGCAGTTCGTCGTCTAGCCCTTCGGGTAAAACATTTACCTAATACTAGTGTGTCAGTTGCTAACGGAGAGAAAGTCCAGAGTAAAGGGGTTTGTACTCATCTCACCTTTTATATTGAGGCACACGAATTTTTGGCTACTTTTTATGTTATACCATTGGATGGGTTTGGTATTGTATTGGGAATTAAATGGTTACAAGAATTGGGACCTATTGTTTGGGATTTTGCGACACTCACAATGAAGTTCACAGTTGAGGGGCTATCGGTTATGCTTCAGGGACAGCAGGCGTACGCTGGGAAAAATTTACATTCGCTAGGTGAACCTCGATAGTCGAGAATCCTTTAGCACAACTCTTGCTAGAATTTGATTATTTGATTCAAGAACCCATGGGTTTACCGCCCCTTCGTCAATGTAATCATCGAATTTGTTTGCTGCCTGCATCCACTCCAGTAGTGGTAAGGCCTTACAAGTATCCTCATTTACAAAAGGATGAAATTAACGGCAATGTTCTCAGATGCTTCAGCAAGGGATCATTAGGCCTAGCAAGTCTCCCTTCTCTTCACCAATTTTGTTAGTTCCCAAGCAAGATGGAACTTTGCGCTTTGTGTTGACTATAGAGAATTGAACGCCAACACTGTCAAGGATAAATTTCCCATTCCAGTAGTTGACGAACTTCTTGATGAACTCCATGGTGCGCAATACTTCACTAAGCTGGATTTGCGGTCGGGTTATTAACAAGTATGCATGTTTCTTTCAGATGTAGAGAAAACGACCTTCCGCACCCATCATGGCCACTTTGAGTTCCTCGTTATGCTGTTTGGATTGACAAACGCGCCATCCACCTTTCACGCCCTCATGAACGAGGTATTTCACGCCCAATTACGACGCTTTGTGCTTGTTTTCTTTGATGACATTCTCATTTACAGTCGCACTTTGAAGGATCATTTATCCCATTTGCGAACTGCCTTTGAGTTACTTCGAGCTCACCAACTTTATTTAAAGCACTCTAAATGCTCCTTTGCATTTGAACAAGCGGTATATTTGGGGTATGTAATCTCAGCCGCAAGTGTGGAAGTGGATAAGAGCAAAGTTCAAGCCATTTTAGACTGGCCACAACCACAATCTATTACTTCTCTCCGTGGATTTTTAGGACTGGCAGGATATTACCGTAAATTTATTCGGGACTATGGCGTATTGGCTGCACTTTTAACCAGTTTACTTAAGAAGAATTCTTTTCAATGGAATGACTTGGCTTTAACAGCCTTTGAGAACCTCAAACGAGCTTTGTCAACAGCCCCCGTGTTACAATTGCCTAAGTTCGATGTCGAATTTGTTACAAAATGTGATGCTTCTGGCGAGGGTATTGGGGCTGTTTGACATCAAGAGGGACACCCCATAGCTTTTTTCAGTCGTCCATTGGCTGTCCGTCACAAAAAGTTGGCCACTTATGAGAGGGAGCTTATTGGCGTCGCTAAATCGGTTCAACATTGGAGACCGTATCTATGGGGACAATCTTTTCTCATTCGAATAGATCATTATAGTTTAAAGTATTTGCTTGAGCAGCGATTGATTACACCACCACAGCAACATTGGCTCAGTAAACTGATGGGATTTGATTTTAGAGTGGAATACCGTGCAGGCCACCTCAACAAAGTAGCAGATGCCTTATCCCGACAATCGACAACAGATATGACGATTTGTGCCATTAGTCAACCAAGGGTTTTATTACTTGAGAACATTCGGGAGGAAGCAAATGGGGCTGAAGCATTAAGGGAGCTTTATGCGCAAGCTAAAAGAGGAGACTTAGGATCCAAATGGGCTGTGTCAGATGGACTGTTGTTATACAAGGGCCGAATTTATCTTCTACCAACATTTGTTGTGATTTCCACCATTTTATCTGTTTACCATGAAGGTACACATGAAGGTATTCAGAAAACCTTGCACAAAATACATGGGGATTTTTATTGGAAAGGTATGAAGACGGATGTGGCTGCCTATGTGTCAGTTTGTCCCACTTGTCAACGTAATAAGACCGAGCATTTAAGCCCTGCTGGATTGCTTCAACCACTGCAGCTTCCTGTGCAGGTATGGTCCGATATATCGATGGATTTTGTGGATGGCTTACCGAAATCATGGGGTAAATCGGTCTTTATGGTTGTGGTGGATCAATTTTCTAAATACGCTCATTTCATTCCTCTAGCTCACCCTTATATAGCCGTTCGTGTGGCCCAAGTGCTTAATGAGCAAATTGTCCGTTTACATGGCTTACCGGAAACTATTACTTGTGATAGAGATGTCGTCTTCACGAGTCCATTTTGGAAGGAGCTCTTTCGTTTGCAAGGTACGAAACTTCAATTTTCTACAGCTTACCACCCTCAAACCGATGGGCAAACTGAGGTCGTCAATCGTACTGTCGAAATGTATCTTCGCTGTTTTGTGGGAGATTTTCCAAAAAAATGGGTTGCTTGGATATCATGGGCGGAGTATTGTTATAATACTTCTTTTCACTCCGCTCTTCAGACCACTCCCTTTAAGGTAGTATACGGCCGTGCTCCACCTCGTTTGCTGTCTTACGTAGCAAATTCTTCTCGGGTCGACGAGGTTGACAATGCTTTGGAGGACAAGGACAAGGCTTTACAGGAAATTCGGAATCGATTAGCCCAAGCACAACAACGAATGAAGACTTATTATGACAAGGGGCATAGGGAGGTGGAGTTTTCTGTTGGCAACTTGGTTTGGCTTCGTCTACATGCCCATTGACAACGTTCATTAGGAACTACAAGATTTAACAAGTTGTCTCCCCATTTCTACAGGCCTTTTCCAATCACTCGCAAGGTTGGTTCGGTGGCATATGAGCTCCGTCTCCCCCCAGACAGCAGCATTCACAATGTTTTCCATGTTTCTTTATTAAAAGCATTCAAAGGGGACAGCCCTGCTATTTCTCCTTCACTTCCACCATTAGTGGATGGGCGTGTGCTCCATACCCCTCAGTCGGTTCTTCAAGCACGTCTCAACCGTGGCAGATCTGAACTTTTAGTTCAGTAGACTGGTATGCCTATTTCTAATGCCACTTGGGAGGATATGGAACATTTCCGACATACTTATCCAGATTTTGCGCTTGAGGACAAGCTTCTTCTGCGGACGGGGGTAATGTTGTGGATGCCTTCGTTGGGAAATCTTATACTAGAAAAGGAAAGCTTCAGAATTGACATTCTCTTTATTTTTAGTTATTGTTTCCTATTCTTATCCCGTAGGTAGTTCAGAGATGTAGGACTTCTATGATTATAATAAGACCGATCCTTATTTAAAGGAATAGATAGGAAGTAATAGATAGGAAGTCTATAGATATAAGACTTCTATATTTGTAATCAGACTGATCCTTAATTAAAAGGACAAAAGAAAAAATAAAGGATAGTTCAGAATTTAATCAAACCCTAGAGATTGGAGTTCTCTCTTATCGAACTCTAAGGTGTCAGCCTCCCTTGAATGAGTATGAGTTTTTATCCAAAATAGCTCAACAAAGGAATCGCAATAAAGGGAAGAGAGTTGAAATCGACTTCCCGATCAATCGTCCGGTAACTCGATCCTATTCTCAGATATATAACAGTAACCTCTTCCAGTGTTGGTGGATTCAGGAAGTAAATGCTTAGGTGTGAAATAATCTGCTCTTAGTTGTGTGGAAAAAGAAAAAGAACTCCACATTAGTGGCAAATAGAGGTGTTCAACAACTTGCCTTTAGTGGAGGAGAAGAAAAGGAATTCCACGTTAGTGGCAAATGGAGAGAGATTAAGAAGTTTAGGAGTTTGTTCAAATGTTCCGTCGTATCTAGGAACTCAAATTTTTTTATTTGGATCCATTCTACCTCCCTCTGGGCTGTTTTCAAAGCTTTAGTTGTGGCAAATTGGCTGAAGAAGCTAGGACCCATTTGTTGGGATTTTCCTGCTTATGGATGCATTTTTGAGAAAAAGGGTGAGAAGACTACAAAATAACAAGGACACTACTTAGACTTCTATAACAACTGTATTTATGGGAATGATATGGGAGAAAAGAAGACAGTTATTTCTCAAAAATTCAATCTTGAGAAATAGGGTTCTACTTAATGAGCCCTTCTTAGTTTCTAATCATAGGTGAACAAGAACGAAAATTCAGCAAACAAAATTCCATTATCAACTCTACCACTGATTTTGTAGTTGGCAGATGTAAATAGATTCCAAAGAATGGTCAATAAATGATAGTCATGAGAATGGAACATGTCTTCATGCCACTTGGGATTGGCAACAACAACCAGTCATTTGTATCTTACATGCAATTCACTAATTGCATTTGAATTGCCTCTGTTGAGGCATGCTATAGAGATCATTTACTTAACATGTACTCAAGTAATGCAAAGCATATGTGTTGTGAAAATTCCTTCTGTGATCAGCATTGAAAAATCAGTATTTAATTGTAACATGGAAAACCTACGGTAAATTTGCGCCTCCAAGAGCTTGAGAAATAAGGATTTGCGCTATTCATGGATCCTTCAACAATAAGTTGGACATTCATTATGTCCCCAATCTCAGCCACTTGCTTCTTGCCCTACAAAAAAGTTAATAAATGCATCAGAATTTAGAGTAATTTAAAGCAGTACAGAAATGCAAAACAAGTACCTCCAACAAACCAGGCTCAAATCTGTAGTTCTCAGCAATTGCCCAAATTGGTTTGCCTGGTACATCTGCAGATATTGACTTGTAGCTCAACAGTGCACTTTCTATTTCAGTTATAGCTGCATTATTAAACACAATCAATTTCTTAAGAGGTGAAACATCATATAATGGAAAATCTAAGGGTTCTGCAGAAAGAGTGTGGCAGTAAACCCCTGAAAATCAATATCGTTCCTTGCATCCATGCAAATGTTAGGAAAGGAAGCACGCTCAAGTATCTTGATAGTACATATCAAAACGTATGCAATTCATCCACTCTTGAAAACTTTTTCATTTTTTTCTAATCAGCATAAAAGAAAGGAGGAAGTACATCCAATTTAACTATGTCAATCTCAAGCACATATCAACTTAATAGCCTGTCCATTATCAGGTTAAAAAAAGAATGAAATCCATCTAAACAACATCTTTTTCTATATACAAAAAAAGAACTAAAGGTTTCGAGTAGAAGAGACTCTCCGTGTGTGAAAATTTTATACTTTCGAAATTCTAGGAACAGAGTCAGACCCACCAAAAACTGAAATAAATTGGCATGAATACTAACAGTTAAATGTAATTTAAAAAGGAAGAAAGGAGCAGAGTTCCTACTTACAAGCTGCTGCCGGTTTCTCTTCAGCCGATCAAATTAGACAAGCAAGATGGCATGTCACAATATACAAGCAAACTTAGTACGATGCATAAGATGAGAAATAGATAAAAAAAGAAAAGAAAAGATTCATCAATCAAAAGAAATAAACGGAGCACCCACGCCTGCAGGGTTTCGTTACTATTCCACTAATTTGCAACTATAAGTGCGTGTGGATGGGAGAGTGAAGAAGGGCAGGGGGTGAAAGGAAAGAAAACATCATCAAGTAAATTTTCTTTTTCTTTCAAATTTACATCTATTGCTATTGTATCTTTATTTTTCCATTTGTTTCACCAATCTCCACTATCCTCTTTTTTCTCTTTTTTTAGAAAAGAGAAATGAAAATCGTAACATGCATTCCCATTCAGTTTGTAAGTATGTAAAGTGTCCCTTTGAGCAACCTTGAAGGACATGTTTCCCTGCCTTGAGCAGTCTTAGTGAGATATCAACCTGCATAGTAAGGAACAACAATCTATGTAGCGAAGGCTGGTGCGATAGATGAAAGTAGAAGGTATACATAAATAGAACTGAGAATTGGGAATTCAAAGCAGGTATAAACCTGAGATTGAGCAGCGAGGACGACAACGACGGCCAGAATGGAGGGATCCTGAAGAATTTGAAGGAGGCCCTCTTCTCCCCATTTGCATTGCACTCCTGGGAAATGATTACTTGCAATCTCCACTGCAGCACTTGCTGTTTCCTGAATGAAAGTGAGGATTTAGAAATGAAATCAAAAGAGTAGAGTTGAGAATGGAAGAAATGAGATAGAGGTCACCTGAGATCGGCTCCAAATGACAGAAAGAGAGATGAGATTCTTAATCTCAGAAAATCTGGGAATGTATTGAGTTCTGACGAATATACCTCCTCCCACTATAGCTATATTCACTCCTCCCATTCTTCTCCAATAATACCCTGCGACTGCAGTCTCCACCGCAGATCAGATCTCTCTCTCTCTCTCTCTCTCTCTCTCTATATATATATATATATATAGAGTTGAGAAATAGAAAAACTGGAATATGAAATGCTCGGCTCCAACGAACGAGGTGCCTTTGTATTTCTTATATAGAAAAAGGTAACAATTACGAAGAGATTTTTAGAACCTTTACACTGCTATAAAAGCAAAGGGAATATTTTAATAGATTGTGGGTGAGCTGCACAATTGTATTGTACAATTTGTAGGACCACACACGATAGGGACTATTTATAACTAATTATATTTTAGTTGCAGATTATATTAAAAAGGCTAATATAACTCATTTTCTAACACACCCCTGCAAATTAAGCGGTGTTGGAACCACGCCAAGTTTGTCAACAAAGAAATGGAACCTCATGTGAGTGAGACTTTTCGTAAGGTAGTCTGCAACTTGATCGTAAGAAGGAACATATCTTATATCGAGTGACTTTTCCAGCACCTTATCTCGGACAAAGTGGACATCCAATTCAATGTATTTAGTGCATGCTTGGTACATTAGATTGGAGGCTAAGGCACTGACTCCTATGTTATCACACCAGGTGACAGGTGTTGATGGTAAAGAAAATCCAAACTCATGTAGGAGAGCTTGAATCTAAGATATTTCTGCTATCACTTGAGCTAAAGCTCGATACTCTGATTTGATATTAGACTGAGATACCACTGCCTACTGCCTGCTTCTTTGATGACTAAGAGATCAAAGTGTCACCAAGATACACACAATAACCAGCAACTGATCGTCGATCATCCGGGCAACATGCCCAATCAACATCAGAGAAACCAGTCAAGGATAAACAATCACAAGGTTTTATATCAGCCCATGTTGTAGTGTGCCTTTCAAGTACCTTAAAATTCTTTTAGCAGGTACCCAATGGCTAGTTGTTGGAGTTTTGAGAAACTGGCTTAATTTGTTGATTGCAAATGCTATGTCTGGTTTGGTATGTGTGAGGTACTAGAGTCCCCCTATAATGCTTCGGTACTCTGTAGGATTTTAAAGAGGTTCACCGTCCGTAAGTGACAACATTTTGACCACTGTCATAGGTGTTCAGCCCCGGCCCTGGGCAGGGGCAAGCTGGGCCTCTGCCCAAGGCCCACTTTTATTAAAAAAATAATTACCTATTAAATGTAGTTTATTAAAAAAAATTTTAATTTATTTTTAATTAAAATCAGGAGCCCATATCTTTTTTTTTTTGCCCCGCGCCTACTAAATTTCAGGACCGGCCCTGTAGGTGTTGGACAAGGCTTGACATGTAGCATTTATGCTTTTGTGAGCAGTTCTTCTATGTATTTACCTTGAGTTAAGTACATTCTAGTTGCATCTCTATGCACTTCTATTACGAGAAAGTAATGGAGGGACCCAAGATCTTTTAAGGCAAAAGTCTGATTGAGTTGAGAAGTGAACTGCTGCAATTTTTCAGAGTTGTTCCCAGTAACTATTATGTCATCTACGTAGATGAGCACAAAAATAACTTGAGTTGAGGACTTGTAGAAAAATAATGAGGGATCAGCTCTTGAGCTCTTAAAACCCCAGTCAAGAAGTTTGGCCTTCAATCTGTCAAACCAAGCTCTCGGTGCCTGCCGTAATCCATACAACGACTTGTTTAATTTACAAAAGAATTTTGGTCTAGTTGCATCTTCAAAACCGTATTTCTTATATAGAAAAAGGTAACAATTACGAAGAGATTTTTAGAACCTTTACACTGCTATAAAAGCAAAGGGAATATTTTAATAGATTGTGGGTGAGCTGCACAATTGTATTGTACAATTTGTAGGACCACACACGATAGGGACTATTTATAACTAATTATATTTTAGTTGCAGATTATATTAAAAAGGCTAATATAACTCATTTTCTAACACACCCCTGCAAATTAAGCGGTGTTGGAACCACGCCAAGTTTGTCAACAAAGAAATGGAACCTCATGTGAGTGAGACTTTTCGTAAGGTAGTCTGCAACTTGATCGTAAGAAGGAACATATCTTATATCGAGTGACTTTTCCAGCACCTTATCTCGGACAAAGTGGACATCCAATTCAATGTATTTAGTGCATGCTTGGTACATTAGATTGGAGGCTAAGGCACTGACTCCTATGTTATCACACCAGGTGACAGGTGTTGATGGTAAAGAAAATCCAAACTCATGTAGGAGAGCTTGAATCTAAGATATTTCTGCTATCACTTGAGCTAAAGCTCGATACTCTGATTTGATATTAGACTGAGATACCACTGCCTACTGCCTGCTTCTTTGATGACTAAGAGATCAAAGTGTCACCAAGATACACACAATAACCAGCAACTGATCGTCGATCATCCGGGCAACATGCCCAATCAACATCAGAGAAACCAGTCAAGGATAAACAATCACAAGGTTTTATATCAGCCCATGTTGTAGTGTGCCTTTCAAGTACCTTAAAATTCTTTTAGCAGGTACCCAATGGCTAGTTGTTGGAGTTTTGAGAAACTGGCTTAATTTGTTGATTGCAAATGCTATGTCTGGTTTGGTATGTGTGAGGTACTAGAGTCCCCCTATAATGCTTCGGTACTCTGTAGGATTTTAAAGAGGTTCACCGTCCGTAAGTGACAACATTTTGACCACTGTCATAGGTGTTCAGCCCCGGCCCTGGGCAGGGGCAAGCTGGGCCTCTGCCCAAGGCCCACTTTTATTAAAAAAATAATTACCTATTAAATGTAGTTTATTAAAAAAAATTTTAATTTATTTTTAATTAAAATCAGGAGCCCATATCTTTTTTTTTTTGCCCCGCGCCTACTAAATTTCAGGACCGGCCCTGTAGGTGTTGGACAAGGCTTGACATGTAGCATTTATGCTTTTGTGAGCAGTTCTTCTATGTATTTACCTTGAGTTAAGTACATTCTAGTTGCATCTCTATGCACTTCTATTACGAGAAAGTAATGGAGGGACCCAAGATCTTTTAAGGCAAAAGTCTGATTGAGTTGAGAAGTGAACTGCTGCAATTTTTCAGAGTTGTTCCCAGTAACTATTATGTCATCTACGTAGATGAGCACAAAAATAACTTGAGTTGAGGACTTGTAGAAAAATAATGAGGGATCAGCTCTTGAGCTCTTAAAACCCCAGTCAAGAAGTTTGGCCTTCAATCTGTCAAACCAAGCTCTCGGTGCCTGCCGTAATCCATACAACGACTTGTTTAATTTACAAAAGAATTTTGGTCTAGTTGCATCTTCAAAACCGTATGGTTGTTGCATAAAAAAATCCCCATTTAGGTGGCTATTTAGGAAGGCATTATTGATATCCAATTGCCTCACATCCCAAGATTTCGCTACTGCAATTGTCAAGATAACACGAACTGTTGTAGCCTTTATAACGGGGCTAAAAGTTTCACCAAAATCAATTTTAGGCCTTTAAGTGAATCCTTTTATTACCAGCCGCGCCTTGTATCGTTGAAATGTTCCATTTGAGTTTCTTTTCGCCTTAAATACCCACTTATTTCCCACAATGTTCATCTCAGGAGTCTTTGGTACTAAGTGTTGTTGTCCATGAGTGCTTGATACTCTTCCCTCATCGTTTGTTTCCAGCCACTATGAGAGAGTGCATCTTCGACATTCAGTGGTTCTTCACTAATTTGTTCCCAAGTGGATTGAGTCAGATATGTTTTTGGCTTAAATATTCTAACTTTGGAACGTGTTACCATAGGGTGTGTGGACTGCTTCTGAGTGTAAGCTGAAACCGTGGGAGTTGGAGCATGAGAAGTGGAAGAGCATTCAGGTTCTGCAGATAACTCATTAGATATTTCTAAACTTTTAGAACTAGTAATAATATGAGAGTTGTTTCTTACCTGATCAGTACATAAAGGAGAAGATTGAAAGGCAGATGGGACACGGCTTTCCCCTGGATAAACCTCATCAATTCGAGTACCTGAACCAGAAGAAGAAGAAGGCGACGAGACACTAGTGGAAGGATTAAATG
>JANQAP020009025.1:0-11562 GCA_026874005.2 Erythroxylum coriaceum | reverse complement strand
AATTCTTGGGATCATGTGGGGTTTGTGAGGGTTTATGCTTTGTATCTTGATGAAAAGGTAGAGCTTGAGGTGTTTGAAAGGAGATCCAGAGGTGATGAGGGTGGTGATGGCCTTGAGGGAAGAAGAGCGTTTAGGGATGATTATAGCTACGGCGTGCCTAGGAGAACAAGATCTTATGATGATGTGAATAAGTATTCAGTGAGGAAAGAGCAGAGAAGAGAGGCAACACCTATTCGTGAAATGAGATCAGAGAAGGTTTTAGGAAAGCTGAAGAGGTTGTTGAGAATTTTGGATAGAGTTTTGGCCTCTAAACCGTTGGGCATGGCTAGGGACAGTAGGCTTGTGATTGTTGCATTCTATCATGTGTTGAAGGAGAGTTTTTGGTTGTATGGGGAGATTCGTGAGGCATTGGGGCTTTTGTTTGATAGATTTACCGAAATGGAGCTTGCGGATTACGAAAAGTGTTTTGACATCTATGTTAGAGCAGGGAAGATGATTGATGAGCTTAGTGACCTTTATAGTTGGAGCAAGGATATTGGAATTGCTAGATCATCTGAATATCCTGAAGTGCAAAGAATAAGTGATGAGGTGCTGGGTACACTTTAGGGTTTTCTGAATTCAAGGTTTCTACTTATTCTAATTGGTTGAAATTTGTTTCTTTTATGTTTGGGCGACGTTGACCTTAAAGTTAGCGTGGGACTTGTAAAACCACAACTTGTCATCTCCTTTTCATTTGATTACTACTATACGATGAAATGACCGCGTATGTATAGAAGTTAATTTTTAATACAGTCTGTTGTTTGCAGGTATTACCATCAGTGTCTTTCTTGTGTAGCTGAAGAGCTCAAAATTTTCGTTTTATGTGTTCTGAAGAAAAAAAATCGCTTTCATTGTCCTTAATTATATAATATTACTTCACATAATGCAGTCTATCTTGGGTTTGTAATATCCTTTAGTTGATATATATCTTCTCTGGAACTACTGCTATTAGAATAAAGTTTACTTATTAATGTTTATTAACATCAGCATGATTGTTTCTTTCAGGTGAAGGTGTTCAAGCAATCCCTCTACTTGGAAAATTTTGTCCAGCCAACGTTCAATGCCCTTACTGCAGAAAAAGTTAGAGGTTAGTTTTTTAGTTCTGTTCTCACAATTTTGTTGCTAGATGTGTAGTGTTTCAAACTTGAAGTATAAATTAAATGACACTGGCTTTATGGTTGTTTCATGCAATGTTAAAATTTTCGTTTATATCCAGTTACATTAGTAGCTTCTTCCCTTTCTGCTAAGTCTTCACCGTAACTTGTTTATACCTTTCTGTGCAGTCTATGCTAAAGTAACGTTGTTCTATCATTTTGTCTCATTTGTTGAATCTTCAATAATTATTGATTCATTACAAAAGACTGAGTTTAAAAAGTCATTTGTGGGTTTTCCTCATATGCAGGCGCCACACTTGTTGTCTTTGGTGATGGTCATTGCTTCTCAAAGGATGTTGTTCAGGTATCTTATGTTTTCTATGTTGCAATTGTGCAGAGTTTGTGTGAAGCACCATTCATCTTCTAGATGTTGTACTGTCTGCTCCATCTCTATTCTGCTATTAGCTTCCGATAACATGAATAGTTTATGATTGAAGGGCAACCTACTACACTGCCTGCTGAAACGGTAGTCCTTTATGTCAGAGCACATGTTTCTAATTTGCTGCAATTGGTCTGGCGTTTTAATTTGTTCTTGAAGGTTTGGATTTCACTTGGCTTGCAAATGCCATTTTGGATTGAAAGGTTATTGACCTTGATGTTATTATTTTTGAAATGGTGTTTCTTTTTAGGGTTGTATTACTGTCTTTGCTTGCTAAATTCCATTTCATTAATCGAGTGAACTATCTTTCTCAAATTGCATCTACTTCACATATGAAGGAAAATGAATCATACTATTGCACAAAAACTTCTTAACTGCAACAATGACTCATTAGCCATTATGTGTAGGCCATAGAGTCCCTCTGTTGAGGCATTTGTTTGATTTTGATTGAAGATTATTTAAGATTGCAAGAAAAAATTTTATTATGACTTACAATGCTTCTAAATTGCTAGCGTATTCCAATGTATTATTTCTTCTAACTTTCTTTTGTTGGAAGATCATTGTTAAGATGTCTGGTAGAAATGGAGTAAGTATCTATTCGTAAATCTTTTTTTATAAGAAACATTTTTAACTGCTATATTTTAAGCGTAATAATTTGTAAATGATTTTTTTTCTAAATTTAGCCTTACTCTTTGGACAGGTGGTAAATTTTTTCATGGGGTTGTTATTCTTGCGTCTACTGGAGCTAGCCCGAAGAAATTCTACAGGATAGCATCTCACAGGTCCGCAATAACCTGTATAATCTAGGAACTAATGATTATTATGTCTGAATAATAATCATATTATTATTACATGTGGATAATTTTAAATGTTGAATTGCTTACCAAAATCTGCTACCCTGTTGTTTGCTATTGGTTTGAATTCTACGTTGGGTTTATTTCCCTGAGTAACAAACTTATGTCCAAGTTCCTGCCACTTGAGGAATACCCATAAAATTATCATCTGTTTTTATAATATTTAGAAACTCAATCTCTTTTATTTATATGATATTAAAATTTCATTGAAAATTTTAAATTTTAATATTAACGTAATTTTAATTTTCTGAATCTGCTGACAACGTCGTAACACAGACGTATGTTAGACCAAGCATATCCAGACAATCTACGTTAAAGGTTTTGTGCAAATACACGTGAATATGATCAGGATTACTTCCTTTTCTTTATCTTCACAAACCAATTTTTTCTGTCAAAAATGCCAAAAGTTGTTGTAATTAAGTCGAAAAAGTAACGAATGTGCCTTTTCACGTAAAATGCCCTATCTTCAAAGCTTTTCGTTTATCCTGAAATTAGCAATATCTAATCAAAATGATGCGTCTCTTTTGACATGTAATTAGGCGAATATGTTGATTATTTAAGACTATTTGACTGTTTTAATTATTTAAGACCATTTGCTTTTGTATAATTATAAAGTTATAATCGCAATTGACAAAGGGAATCTAAACTAAGCATGAATAAATTAATTTATTCAAAAGAGTAAAAACTAAAATGAAAGTGTTATGAGAAAAAAATGTCAAATTAAAGCAGAAGTTTAACAAAAACATTTAAAAATTTTTTAAAAAATAAGCGACTTTTAAATATTAAATAAAATTTTTATCAGAAGAAAAATTAGTTGAATAATGTTTGATAATGAGACTAAATTTACTCAATTCTTAATACTAAAATAAAAAATTAGAAACATGTAATTTTCAAATTTTAAGAGAATTTCTCATATCGGGACAAAAGATATAAACTTCTTGTATAGTTGAGGAAATCTTGAAAAAAAATAATTAATTTTAAAAATTATCAAATTCTTGATGATCTTTAGTACTTTCTTAAAAACTCGTTCTTTGAGTTCTGTTAAAAATAGTGACAATACATTTAGTATGAATATTACATGTGCCAATTTAACCTAACTCTTAAATTCAAACTAGAATAGTTAAATTTGATTCAAACTAATAATTAGTTATAATTTACCTCTAAAGGGTCCAACCAGTTTGAATTTGAGTAAGTGTAATAGAAGTTTATAAAAGAGATTTTTTCTTAAAAACTGAAAATTCTGATTTTTTTTGTTAAAATGAATGATAGATAAAATTATAAGCATTTTTATAATTAAAAATTAGGAAAATGAAGTATTATCTTTAGGATGGGCATGAGATGTTGATTTAACGTACATTGTCTATTTGTGATACTAAACACCACGTGCTCCAGGGACATGGAAAGTGTTGTAAGAATTGAGAAGTCTAGATTTGTAAGCATTATCTAGACATAGTGTTTATATTTAGGATGTTTCTTCCTTTGAAATTTTTTAATAAAATTGAATTCATAATTATCGCTAGATGTGAATTAAATAGATTATTTGATGACTCAAATTTTCAAAATAAACTTAGGTTAACAAAAAACTTTAAATAAATTCGAGTTTAATAAATTTTCAAATTTTTAAAATTTCAAGTTAAGTCGATTTCTTTACTAATTTTCTTCAAGATTGTGTAAAAAGGCAGAAATAGTAAAGAGATTCTACGTTTGGCCCTCTAGAAAAAGCAAATTTTTAAGTGTACATGATTACACTCGTTCCTGATAAAAGTATAGTGACAATAGAAAAGAAAAAAAAGAATTATACACGAATAATTTGAATTTGAATTTAAATTTAAATTTTCAGTAAATTTAATAATTTAAACTTTAATAAAAAGTGAAAATAACAAGATACAAAAAATTTTTATTCAAAAGTACAAATTCTCTATTAAAATGTGAATTTTAATGGAAGGAAGGATTATATATATATAATTAATATTGCAGAAAGTTGTCAGACAATTATTATTATCGAGATAATTTGTTTTAATAAAGATTGTTTGCTATTAAGTTTAGGGACAAAGGAAATAACATTTCACAATATTTTAAAAATCGAACTGAAGTTAAACTGATAAGACAATATGCTTAAGGTTTAAAAAATTTAATTGATATTAGACCGTTATAAAATTGGCTAAAGATTAAATAACATTAAAGAATAAAATATGAATGAAAAATATTGTTCTTCTAATCGAAAAAATATATCATTAAATAAAAAATAATTTATTTATTTAATTTTCAAAAATTATTAATTTACAAAAAATAACCAATTAATTAAAAAACCTACCAATTTTTAAAAACATAAGTTATTAAAGTAAATCTAACTGAAAAGTTAAAAGTTTGAAGATCAAACTTACAGTCTCCTTTAAAGTTCAACGAGAAGATCTTTAGATGGGACAATCAATGAGATATCTTCTAGTAAATCATGGGGAAATCTCATACAATTCAAAGATATGAAAATTACAAGAAAAGAAAAGAAGAAGTATTACTTTTCCATATAAATTATCAAACTTTTTTTAAAAAATTTATAACTAATAATTCCTTAAAAATTGAACTAGATAATAATAACAATAATAAGTATTCAAATTTGTTAACTTTAAGTTGTTAGTTTAATAAGTACTTTTTTTAGAATACATGGTTCGTGAATTATTATATACAATTGATAATTTATTTAAAACAATATCTTTTTAGGTTATATAAATGGAAAAGATGATTAACTATACACCAATAGCGTCCACAAAGAATTGGCATATTTTGTACACTGGTGATGAGGATGATATAATGCTTGTTGGAGATGATCCTTGACAGTAAGGATTATTGCACTCTTTCATTTATTTTCTAATTAATTATATTCGAACTTTTGTTGACATGTAAATTCACTACTTTAAATGAATGTTGGCTTTTTTTTACCTACATTAAAGAGAATTTGTTAGTATAATTTGTAAGATTTTCATCTATACGAAAGAGGAGGTTTTAAAGATGAATCTACGGGCCTTAAATTTAAAATGCAATGTTAACTTGCCATAGTCAAATGATATGGACACAGATGAAATGATATACTCGGGAAGATAGATAGGTGGGTTTATAGATTGATTTATTTGCTAAGTATACTAATTCATCATATGGAATGACTTTTGTTTAACTGTCCTATGAATAATGGTTTATGTTTCTGTCTTCTCATGGCAGAAAGTTGAAGGTAGGCAGCTGAAGGTAATTTGATATACTGCAAGTATAATACAAAATCAAGACGACTAAGTTTGTTGCTGTCTCATAAATGGACGACATAGATTAATAGAGTCAATTTTGGATAATCTTATTTAGTTTTGTAATGATTCTTATTATATGCATAAATATCAAGGTATGTGGTACACCGACAAAATGATTGATGCTATAATAGCCTTTGATATTGCCCAAGCATCAACCACTTTGTATATAGCTGATTTACCCCGATGTTTGCCTACTGTCCACTTCTGACAGGTCTATTCTTTACTTTCCATTTTGCTGCATTAAATAAGTTGACACTTCTATTTTCTTAAACCTATTTGTGGTTGAATCACGACCTTCATGGGTCAGAGAATATGATTGCAGTTCATCGTGGGTCATAGCCATTTTCAGCAATTGTCCTGCATATGGTGGCAGAGACTGACCAGACAAGTTCTAATTTTTCGTATACTAAAATTTCTTGTTTCATTTTGTAAGAATTTGAATCTTTTATCCTTCTTAAAAATTCTTTAAGCTGTCACATTCTTTGAATATTATTTTTAATTTTATAAAGAGTTAATTAAAAATCTCAAAATTTACTTAATTTCTCAATTATAGTTGAAATTTAAAAAGTGATAATTAAATATTTAAACTTTAAATTTTTTTAGTTTTATTCTAATGAGAGTATTTTCATGAACGTTATTGACATGATTTGTCGTGTAAGACAAAAATCCTTAATACTTATACACGTAAAACTTAATTAAGTTTAACTAAACTACATTATTTTGGAGTTGAAAATTACTAAATCAAGCACGCTATCTAAATCTCTGGAATTGAAAACCTTCAATTAATTCATTATCACACAAAAGGAAAGAAGGCTTAGGGTAAGAAATTAAAATTTCATTCAGATTATTAAAAATTGTATCATTGTTGTCTAGCGCCAGCATAATAGTGTCATTGTCGTCTCGCACCGGAATGACAAAGTTTGATTTAGAAATTTTGAACCTAAAATAACATTGTTTAGTTAAACTTAATTAAGTCTAACATGTATAAGAATTTAGGATTTCTATCTTATATGATTAGATACACTAGTAATATTAATCAAAATACTAACGTCAAGGTAGGATTGAAAAATTTTAAAAATTTGAATATTTAATTGTCATTTTTTTAAGTTCAGAGTATAATTACAAAAATTGAGAATTTTTTAATTGAGCCTTTCGTTAATTATTCTAAAGAAGTGTCAATCATTTTAAAATTTTGACTTTTTGGGCTAACAAGTAATGTTTCAATTTAAGATCATAACCACAACAAAATAAGTTTACTACAAAATCTTATGAAAAAACAAGGATATTGAATTTTGTTAATATTAGACATGTTAAGTTTGAAAATTATGTTTGAAAGATAAGTGATATCTTTAATTAGTGACAAGTATAATTGAATTAAATTCTCAAAAAAAAGTATAATTTAATTAGAGTTTAAAAAATTTATCTCTTAAACGTTTCTTATTTTGTTTCTCATTGGATTGAAGAAAATAAGAAAAGAGAAACCATAATAAGAAATAATGGACTATTAGATTTTGTTCATTATTATTTAGATTAATAGTATTTATCGAAAACTGTCTCTTTATTATATAAAGATAAGGTTGCATACTATTGAATTTTTTCATATTTCACATTTAAGTAGGGCTCTTATTAATTATTTTTGTTATTGTTGTTGTATATATACGTGTGTATAACCTGAAGCAAGAAAATTTTCATAATGGAATCCTACAAAAACCTGAAGCGAGAAAATTTTAATAATTCTGAAACTTTGAAAAGAAAATTGACGGGTGAATGTCAAATCTCTGCAACACAATTTAAACAGCAATATGTCCTAAAGAGAGCCAACAAAACTGATCGATAAGGCCATAACTCTTATAATTATATAATTTTTATATAAATTTCACAATTTTTATTCACATATTTATCCATTTATTTTTTTAATTCATCCGTCCATTTATTTTTTTAATCCATTCGTTATTATACATTTCTAAATTTTTAAAATATTTTAATGTACTTATTTTATTAATTCATTCGAAATAATCCAACTACTATATTTTTGCCCTTTTTCTTTGACAAAATTTTATTCCCAATCACAATTCTATTTTTTCCTTAAGATTTTAAATTAAGCAATATTCATTTATACTTTTATAACTATAAATAACATTGGAATTTCAGTTTTAAGCTTGAGATTTCAAATTAAGATTGTTGAAATTTCAGGTTTTTATAGCTACAAATTTAAGAATTGATTACCAGAAATTTAGGATAGAATTTTCTAGTTTTAGTTGATAGAAATTCAAGCTAGAGTTGTTGGAATTTTGGTGAGATTAACAGAGGGTAAAGAATTGAGAATCACTTATAAAGTCTAAAAATTACAGAATTATTAATTTTTACTTTCTACTTTTATGAACCTAATCTAAATATTCAATTTTTATTTTTTTTTCTCGCTTACAAAATTTTGTCTATAATCATACATTTCTAATTTTTACCTCAAAATTTTAACTTTAACAATAACAATTCGTAATAAAATCTATACATACTTATTCTTTAACTCCAAAAAAACTGGGCATTAAACTTCTCCGAGTTATACCACTGCGCATATGTACAGTGACATCCTGCTAGAATGTATTTAACGACTTTCTTAAAGCAAAGGTGTCGTTAGTGATCTTACGAGTATTAAAGGTGCTTATCTCCGTGTCATCTTGACGTGGTCAATACATTATTTTTTGGACTTTCCATAATTTGTCAAGTTGATTTACTATCATTCAACTATATATTATTTAATTATTTAATTATTAATAAAAATTATGAATAATTTAAGTCAAGATTATATATTTAATAAGTTAAAATTAATTATCAATAAAAATTATCAACAATTTAATTTAATTTAATTTTATAATTATATTATATGAAATTAAATTTTAATAATTTTTAATAAATATAATTAAATTAAAAATGTGTAAGTATTCAAAAAATTTTGATTTAATAATTGAAATATATTTCAAATAAATATTAATTGATAAATAAAATTTTAATTTTAAAGTATTTATTTTATTAAAATAACATAATTTTATTAATAATTTGTTAATAAATATTATATAAGAGATTAAATAAATTTATTTAATTAAAAATAATTTATCTTTAAATTTTATCTAATATGTAATTATTATCAGTGATAAAAATTTAACTACATTAACATTAACAACTAAATAAGTTTTTGTTTTTATTTGAAAGAAAAACATAAACAAAAAAGTGAAAACAAAAATGAAAAATTAAAACTAAAACAGAAAAATAGAAGTAGAACCAAACAACCATGGAAAGAAATATTTATATTGAAGAATGAGGTCAAAATAAGGACAACTCAAACAAGTACAGTTAAGGAGACTATGGAGTAAATAAAATTCATGAAGCAAGAAATTAATTTGTTAAAAATATAGTAGAGATGGCAGTGGTCCAATTCATAGGCTGGTCTTACTAATTTTTTTAAAAGACGACATCTTTTTTTAATTGAATATGAGCCTAGATTATCCAGGCTCAAGCTTGCTTTAGGCTTAACTCTTTTAATTAAAACATTGTTGTTTTGCATAGAAAATTTGGGTCGCAAATTGGTATAAATCTAATTTGTCCCATGGATTGGCCCATTAAAAATACTTGAATTTAAGCTTATTTGTCAGCTCATTGTCATCTCTAAAATATAGGGAAAAAGTCGAAATTTATGATAATAAGATTTTTTTATTTTTTAGTGCTTGTTATTTTCAAATATGTTGTGAGAAAATGACATTAAATTGCAATGTTAAATTTCAAATTTGAATTCTAAAAATATAATGATTACGAATTTGAACTTCTATTGGACTATATATTCTAATTACATATTGAATGTATTAATTCCCTATCATTTGTCATTTGATATATGTAATATTAGCAATACACACTGGCAAATGGCCAAATATTGTAATTTGAACATCTATTGGGCTATAAATTCTAATTACATACGGAATGTATTAATTCCATTTCATTGTCACATGATATAAGTATATATGTAATATTAGTAATACACACTAGTAAATGGCCAAAATTGCAATATTTCTTAGACAATTCATTTAGATTTTTTAACGTTTTAGGCTCATTTTGTCCCTTCATCATCGTCATTGTCATCGTCATCATCATCATTATCAACACTCAATTTAAGTCTTACTAAAAAGCAGGGATTAGAAAGATCAGATAGTACGCAGCCTTATACTTACCTAATAGAGACGTTGTTTTCGATAAACAGACATACTCATTTTGTAGTCTCTTTTTAGACAATTTATCTTCCCCTTATATATATATATAATCATTTTTCATGTAAAATTAAATTAAAATTAAACATAAATTAAATATGGAAAATGGGTTTCTTTATGCCAGTTGGCACCTAGGCTATGTGGTGTGACAGAGGAGAGGCACGTAATCCCTCTTTCCAATGATTTGGGTACTATTCCGTATCGGCCGGACGGTACCATACCGGCTAGAAAACGAAACGGTACCACTTACATTGGTACCGGCCACAGGTATCGGCCGGTACCGGTTGTTTTTGCCTGGTATCGTCCGATACCGGCTATACCGGATCGTACCGGATCAGTATCGTGAAAACTCCATTTTACAGGGACCAATCTGAAAATTTTGGAAAATTTTTTATACCCCCCGACCTCTGTGGCTCTGTTCTCTTCTCTCGTCTGGAAAATTTTTTATACCCCCCGACCTCTGTGGCTCTGTTCTCTTCTCTCGTCTGTCTTGAACTTTTGATTTTTCTCTTTCTTCTCTCTCTTTCACCGACTCCTCTCCTCTGTCCTAGCAATCGTCGACGTCGTCTGCTCCTCCACTCCCGGCGTTCGTGGTGTGGTTCTCTACGACGTGCTTGGCTGCTCCTCTCTTCCGACTGTCGTGGGTCACCATCTCCTCCACCTCTCACAGGTCGCCTCCTCCGCCTGTCGCTGCCTCCTCCGCCTGTAGCCTCCTCCGCCTGTCGCCACCTCCGCCTGTCACCACTATCCGACGACCACGTCCGTGCGGCGTGCGCATCATCCGACGACAGATCTGGGAATAATACCCAGATCTGGACCCGACCCGAGTCCCCGATTGTGATTGTTTATTGGGTGTATTTTTTTTTTCAATTTTTGAATGCTTTTGTTAATTGTTTGTGTTGTTGTGATTTGTGGCTTGTGGTGAGGAATGAAATTGTGAAGATTTCTAGTTAATTGATTATGTTGCTGGGTTAGAAATTTGGAGTTGTTAATCTGTATTGTTGGGTTGGTTTTGAAGGATTTATGGTAAATGTGGATGAACTGATGAAGGAGGTGTGAAAAATGGGTCGATTTTGATTGTGGTAAATGGTAATGCTGTAATGAAATTGAAAGTGGTAGTTGATTTAGGTGATAAATTGGTAATTGAGATTTCAATTTGGTAATGAAATTGAAAGTGGTGGTTGATTTGGGTAGTAAATTGGTAATTGGGATTTCAATTTGGTAATGAAATTGTTATGGCCGAACCAAATGTTTGGGAGAATTGAAAATTTTGGTTCACTTGTTTGGTTAAAGTAAACAGAATTTGGTTCACTTGCTTGTAATAAAAGTTGTGATTAAGTTAATTAATTAACTGGTTCACAACTTCACATTAAATTTTTAAAATTAGTTCAATAAATATTTGGTTAATTAAATTTGAAAATAAAAACAAAATTAAAAATAAAAAGAGAAAATTAAGATGATTGATTCATGCTTTGCTAAATGACATCATATTCTTAAAAAGATCCATTCATGATTTCATGCTATGCTAAATGACATGTAATTGTAAGTGTAATTACATTACCATTAGTTGAACCAAAAATAATTTGTTTA
>JANQAP020008968.1:0-11566 GCA_026874005.2 Erythroxylum coriaceum | reverse complement strand
CACTTACTTGGAATTAAACACAGAATTCACTAATCAAGGATCAAGAATCAGTTAAAGACTTAGACTAAGTACAAGTCCTGGGTCACAATGGTAAGAAGTGATCAAGATGAAGTTTCAGGTTAAGGTTTGTCCTGGTGAGGGCACTCCACCCTTATGTGATGCGTGTTCAGATGTCACTTAGGACGTCGACCACGTGTCCCACAAGGGGCAGGGGCCCGACAGACTGAGCTTCCCTTCCTTCACCATCCTAGTACACTTGCTTTCTGGACAATTCTGATCCATTTATTTTCACATTCACTTGTTATTCTTTTCCTGTTTCATTCTGTTTTTCCATTTAAATCATTCACATTCTAGGAATCACCCTTTAGACTGTAATTACTAAGTATAGTTTCTGTTTGATAAGTTTTCCAATTTTAGTTTAGTTACCATTTATCTTCTTAATCTCTTTCCCAGTTTCATATGGTTTCCGATCTTCCCATTATTTGCCAATGAGTTGCCTCCGAGCATTTCTTCATTTTTTGTTTTTTTTCTCAGTATTAACTGCTTTTGGGTCTACATAATTGTAAGCAACCATATTTGGCTCTACAAACCGCAAGTTCCTCTTTTTGCTCTTATTATCTTTTTGTTAACTGAACATTGTCGTCTTTATGCTTTGTCTCATTGTTCTGTATATTCATGTTATTATGTCTAAATGAGTTGTTTTTAGTTTCATTGGGTTAAGTATTTAAGAAAAATGAACTTGATTTTAGGGATGGCAATTCTAGCCCGGTCGGCCCGGTCTGTTTTTGGTCCAAGTTTGGCGGGCCTTGGACCGGCTCACCCATTTTGGACAAAACGGTGCTGTTTTGTCCAAAATGACGCCATTTTATATTTTTTAATTAAAAAGATGCAGACGGGCCGGGGTTGGCCCGGCTTGCCCATGGCCTGGCTAGTCGGTGGGTCTAGCCACGGGCCGACCTGCGGCCTGCCGTAACCCTCGACCCGGTTCAACCCGGCCCATTGACATCCTTACTTGGTTCTTGTTGATTTCATGGTCACTCAGTACTACTGATGCCATTGCGTGCTTGTAAGATTACTGATGTCATTGCTTGCTTTTAAAAATTTTCAGTTCTTTGTTTGCACAATACTATGCAAGCTAACACTTGAAATTCTTGTAAGCAGATTTTGGGCAGTCGTCTACTAGCCCATTTGGGTTACAATCACCTTTTGGTCAAACAAGTAATTCTGGAGCCAATAACCCATTTGCTCCCAAACCGTTAAGTAGTACAACTCCCTTTGGCTCACAAACTGGGAGTACCATATTTGGTGGCTCCTCAACTGGTGTCTTTGGTGCACCACAGACTTCATCTCCTTTTTCTTCTACAGCAGCTTTCGGTGCTTCTCCGTCACCAGCTTTTGGTAGCTTAACACCTGCTTTTGGTAGTTCATCATCATCATCATTTGGTCGTAAGGATGGGTGTCAATTTTAACTTCATCCTGTAATTTTTGTTGCTTCATCTACTACATCTAACTAATTATTCAGTAAAGAACTGTGAACTTTTTTGTTTGTTTGCTAACCTGTGATCTTAGGTAAATTGTGTTAACAAGCGTATGGTAGATTCAGGTTTATTGCTATATTGTTCTTTCATTGTTTCACGCTCATATCAATGGTTCATTTCTTTTCTTTTTTAAATGTGGCATTGCATTTGACTTGTTTATTTTCTGCTCGTTACTTGCCATAAAGTTTCCTCATTAAGTTTTTCTTCTAGAGCTTGTATAGATTTTTTTCTGTATGATTTATTTTTCCCTCGTGCTTACATTGGAACTTTGGTCTTGGGAACCATTTTCCTTAGATTATGAATCAGTTAACATAGCCTAACCAGACGGTTGGTGGACTTTTAACTGATGACTTATCCTTATTAGTTTGCTATTTGTTCTGTCCGTAGGATCTTCCCTTTTTGGCCAAAAGCCTGCTTTTAGAGGTTTTGGTTCTACTAATCAAACAAGTCCGTTTGGAACCCCAACTCAGCAATCACAACCTGCATTTGGTAGTAATTTATTTCACTCCACCTCACCATTTGGTGCATCAAGCCAGCCTGCATTTGGAGCTAGTAGTACTCCTGGTTTTGGGTCAACAACTACCACGACCTTTGCTGCTAGCAGTACTCCTGCTTTTGCTGCTAGCAGTACTCCAGCTTTTGGTGCTAATAGTACTCCTGCCTTTGGTGCTGCTAGCACTCTAGCTTCTGGTACAAGAACTTCCCCTTTTGATGCCGCAAGCACCCCAGTATTTGGTCCTGGATCAAGTCCTACATTTGGTGGAACCAGTGCTTCAGTATTTGGATTAGGTGGAGCATTTGGAGCTTCAAGTACCTCTCTTGTCGGATCATCAAGTACCCCTGCATTGGGTTCTTCTAGTTCTCTTGTTTTTGGTACAGGAAGCACTCTTGCATTTGGGTCTTCAAGCGCTCCTTCCTTTGGAGCATCAAGTACTCCTGCTTTTGGAGCTTCTAGTACTCCATTTTTTAGCTTTGCCTCAGGTCTTGCTTTTGGCCAATCAACTTCTGCATTTGGGAGCAGCTTCTTTGGAACCAGTACATCTCCTCTTAGTGGTCAGAGTTCTCCATTTGGTAAGCTATTTTCTATGTATATTTACTGTTTATATGATGGGAAGAAGTTTTTTTTCATGATTTTGGTGCTATTTTGGGAGAAGAAAGAGGGTACCCTGATGGATTATTTATTATTTGTTTCATGATTGATCTTATGAACTGGTATGCAGGAACTCCAGCTACTACACCAACTTTTGGAAGCAGTGTGTTTGGGCAATCAACCCTTGGGGCTCAACGTGCGGGAAGTAGATTAGCACCTTACACAGCAACAACTGAGGCTGAAAGCAGTGGTGGACAGCCTGGGAAGTTATAGTCGATTTCTTCCATGCTTGTATATAAAGATAAGAGCCATGAAGAACTCCGATGGGAAGACTATCAAGTGGGAGATAACGGTAGTTGTTTGAAAAAAGTATGGTACGCATATGAAATATAGACTTTTTTCAGTGTCTTGCCAGTAGTAATGATACTTTTAATTCATAATTTCAAATATTGTAGGTGGAACAACTCCTCTTGGTCTAGCTCCTGGTAGTATTGGCTTTGGCATGTCTACGGTATCGTCAAATCCTTTTGCACCATCTCCTTCATTTGGTCAATCCTCTTCCAGTCAATTGAGCTCTATATCAATGAATTCCAACGCATTTGCTTCAAAACCTCCCAACTTTGGAGTTTCAACCACATCTGCATTCAGTAGTTCACTATTTGAATCTTCATCCAGCCCATTTCCATTGTCCTCTTTTCCTTCAACCTCTACTTCTGCATTTGCAGGCACTGCATCTTTATCTATTTTTGGCACGTCTGGCACATCTGCTCTGTTCAATTCTACTGCAGCTCAGGGAACTGCTTCTTTATTTCCTAACATGTTTAGTAACACTCAGCCGTCTCTCTCATTTGCATCCACTGCACCTTCACATGGGCAGACGGGGTCTACATTTGGACATAATACTACCCCTTCCTTTAACGCATCAAATTTGTTCAATAGTCCTTCCACTGGATTTGGAGGCCTTTACTCAAGCACTCCATCTTTAGTTCCTTCAAGTAATCCAGCAGTTTTTGGTCAAACAGCTGTAAGTAGCTGTTGATTGTATTTACTATTTCCTTTTTCATCATGTCCTTCTGAATGATCTTTTCCCATAATATTAGATTTCTGAAGTTCTAGCTATTAGCAAAAGGCATACTGTTTTTATAGGACAGTGAAAATTTTATGTTTATTAAACTTGCCTATCTCACTGTATATTCTAGGCAAGGATTTCTTGACAACTGAAAGTGCAGAAATTGATGTATCATGTACCATTTAGAATCACTAATCTACTAGTTCTTAGTAGGATTTAGTGATTTATTCATGCATTAGGTGCACTCTAAGTTTGTCTACTTTTGATGACAATACATGAATTTGATAACTATTAATCTTTTTCTTATAACTATCAGTCCTCTTCTTTTCAACTAGCCCAACCATCTCAATCTACTGGTGCTTTCAGCTTTAACAATATTGGTCAAACACTATTAGGTACTTTTTAGTTTTTAATTTTCTTTATATAAATCTATTTTACTTTGTGATATTCGGGTTTTCTAGTAAATGACACTGATGTTTACTTCGCTGCTTTTTCTAGCTGGTATAAGTGGCTTTGCTGGCGTATCTGGAACTTTTGGTCAGAGCAGTTTTGCACAACCGTAAGTGTTACATTTTGATGCTTGATTAACCACATCTGCATTCCCTTTTTGATGCATATCCTATAAATAAAATTGCATGGATGTATATTAGTAGTTTCTAAGAATGTGCTTAATTAGTATTGCAATCTTATTCTTTCACCAATTTTTGATAAATTAAAGTTAACTGTTTAGCTTCTTAAATACATCATGGTGTTTACTGCAACTATGCTTGACAGGTATTCAACTCAGAACTCTATTGCTTTGCAGTCTGTGCCAGTCATAAATCCATTTGGGACACTCCCTGTAATGCCAGATGTATATATTGGTCAAGCTGGAACTAATTCAGTTCAATATGGGATTTCAAGCATGCCTATGAGTAGTATCTATCTTATCTTTTCCTGAACACTCATGAGTGCTGACCTGCAGCTATTCTTTTATTATTTCTTACCTATAATTTATTTTTGTTTGGAATATAATTTCTACTCAGATAAAGTTGGTGACTAGAGTAATTGTTGTCTACCAGGTTATTGATAAGCCTGCTCCTATTAGAATATTGTCTTTGTTGACATCTCGACACCTATCACAAAGAAGGCTTAGGTTACATGCAAGGAAATATAATCCTAAACATAACAGTCCAAAGGTGAGGATTTATAATAAACTGATCCTTAGGATAGTTTATAGTCCTTTTACTTAAGGATGCATGAAGTAATAAGGCTTTTCTATCATGATTTCTTCTTATTCTTTTGTTATTGCTTTCAGGTTCCATTTTTTAGTGATGATGAAGAAACACCAAGTACTCCGAAGGTAGATTCTCTATTTATTCCTAGGGAAAATCCAAGAGCTTTGTTCATTCTTCCTACGGATATGTTACATTTAAAGGCGAGTGCAGGAAAACATCTTCAGAAGGAAAGAAGTCATCTCCGCTGCATGAGAATGGTGAATTTCTACTTCTAAAGTTTTTGGCTATTTTTTTGTTTTTCTTTCTTTGCTGCTTTTCTGTTTACATTTGTGTTAAAATATTGACCATTTAGGTATGGCCGATATAAAATGAATATTCTGTACTGTAACATTAATTTCTTATTTTGTTTGATTGTTTCAACCATCCAGGAAGAGCCACTACAACAGTAGATGCTTCTCCATTAAATGGTCCTAGTGCTGGTGGGAAAGATAATAAGGATTTTACTTTCTCTGTTGTCTCCTAATATTTGACTCCTATGGTGTGCTCTCTTTCATCACCCTTTGCTAAAACTTGTTTTATGTTGTTCTTCTTGTTCTACTTAATAATTGTTGGTGTTATTAAATTCCTTGTTTTCTGATGTACCTTATTAAGAAGGCATTTGGATCACGTGGATTACGTTTATGCTTCACCAAGAGTTCTGCCCCCATACATGCTTGATCGGTGTATTCCTTTTTTCTTCTTCTTTTGGTTCATAACTCGTTAACGTATACTATAATTTTTGCTATTATAACGAGTAGATGATATTGGATAGGCTGATATATGGAAAAGTTTATGACCCTTCATTTCGCAACTCTTTTTCAGATGCTACTTATTTCTTGGTTTGCTATTTTGAACACCGGATGTATTGATTTGTAGTTTTGAGATGCTTGTTTGGAATGAAACTGTAATTGAACAGCACACAACGCATTAAGTTATGACAATAGGAGTGTAGTCAAGCGGATGGTGGTATAGCTAACATCCTAGTTGTAAACGATGCATTGTTCTGAAATAGTGCTTACATAAACTTATTGGTGTTGTAATATGTAAATAGTAACTTAGCTAGTAGGAATGGTAATATGTACACATAGAAGTAGGAATGATGTTGATCTAGTTTGCATGCCCCCATTTATTGGTCCCGTCAGAAACTTGTCTATTTTTCAGTCCCCTTTGTGCGCCAGAGCTTATACTCTTGTTCTTTTATGTTTGCTTTCTTTATTTTTGATCTGCAAGTTTTGTCATATTGTTGTTAGTTTGGAATTCGGGCTTGCTAGAGATTAATTTTCTTAGAATTTGCAGTAGGTTTAAAAAACTTAGAAAATAGAGTTTTAAGTTACTGCTAAAATATGTTGAAATAAGGTCTGAAGCAAAGAAATTAATTGATTGTAATAAAAAAGGAAATCACAAATTATAAAAGAGAATTTGAAATAACAAAGATGAATTCACAATGTAAAGAAAGGTGAAAATAATAGTTTCTTTATAATAGGCTGATTATTCTATGTGGAGATTGGTTTTTGTTGTGCGCCGATTGAATGTCCTCTTTTTGTTATCCAATCGCAATGCTGGTGAATTTGTAGTCCTCTCATCATTAAATAGTTTTTTTGCTATAATTGCCTACTCTCCACATTTTAGTTAACTACCTGTCACTATTAACTTTCATGTTCTAGTTTTCGTATAATTGCTCAACTTCCAGTCCACGTAGCCATGTTCTTGTTAATTGCTTTCCATTATTTTCTCAACCTTCACAACACATTTTTTTAGTTAAACATTTATTGGGCTACTTTCTTGTGGGCTAAATTTCCTTTTGGGCTATTAATAATTGCTCCCCCTGAGTGTATGTTTGGTTAAGTAAACCAAATATATGACAAAAATTCTCCTAGCCTTCCATAAACTGGGTTTAAAACTAAATTCCAAATATAGCCCAGTAGTTTCACAGATTTTAAGAATTAAAAGGAATTCAGGAGGAAGGCCTAGTGACATCAACATAAGGATCTTCCTAAATCATAAACAATCTTTTATAGATAAGAAAAGTCAGTCCTAAAAATCACATTAAGATTGTTCATGTTTGAAATCACCACATCTCCGTTCGTTGCGAAAGATGGAAATTCTTTGTTTAAATTTTAAACTCTTGTTATTCGCTTAATTTTCGATTGTTTTCCATTATACATTCTTCTCATTGCTACATCATTCTCCATCTCAAACTTTAAACATTGTCTATCTTTTATTTTAACTCTAATATTTCCTATTTGCGAATTCTTTCATACTTCTCTACAACTATGGATTTCACTCGTCACACACCTTCCTCTTTTTCAACATATTTTACTGAACTGAATGCCATATATATGTGATAAGTGCTTGATTGATTATATATTTACTCCCTAATGCTTAGTGATTAATGTTATGATGTGCTTAAGATACTTATTTTGGTTCATATTTTATTTTAGGTACAAGTTCAAGGAACAAGAACCAAAATGAGCTAAAAATAGATCTTTGGAACCATCCTATTGATGTTCAATCCTAATTGCCTTTGTGGAACAGTAAGGAGATGAATTAGGGTGAAGGTGGGATAAAGAATGAAAGAAATGAAGTTATTGCAATTTACACGATCTTGTATGAGACCGTGTAGCTCACTGGAAGCATGTAAGAATGCTAAAATGCAGTTTCAGCCTCTTTTGCAACCCACACGACCGTATGTGTAAGTAAGAGTGCAAAAATGCAATTTCAGCCTCTCTTGCAACCCACACGAGCGTTTGTGGACTTATACATCCACGTAAGTGAGCTACACAACCATATAAGTGACCGTGTAGCTCATTAAGACTGTGTACGTTCATAAATTTGGGAAAAATGACACACACGATCACTTACATGCCTATGTAGCTAACCGTGTGTCATGCAAAACCTTGTTTTTTATTATGAAAGGACAGTTAAGTGGCCAAATAAAGGGAAGAAGAGTTTAAAGACATGAAAGAGAGCAAATTTCTTACCTTTTTGAAAGCTATGAGGAGCTAACCTTCTTCCCTCTGGTTCAAAGGAGATATCAAAGCCGAAGAACACGTTTGGACATTTCTTAATCTAATAGTGTTTTGGAATTGATTATGTTATTCTTTGTTTAATACTTTAGGATTCATGTATGAATGTTTTAAACACTTTGAATAGTCTATTTATGTATGAACCGATTGCCAAAATCTAGATTGCAATACATATTCTCTAATTCACTTTTGGTAAACTAATAGTTGTGCATCATTAGGGATAACTTAGGATAAGTTAGATGACTTGAGCTTATGTGGTTGTTACTTAGATTAACCTATTTTCTTATTACATAATACAATTGTCACATTAAATTTGGAGAGCTTATTCTAGGTTGTCTGATAGGTAAACCTAATTGAACAAGTTATTTTGATTAGATACTACCTAAGGAAAAATTGTGGTTAACAAAACTTATTGTTAATCTATGGTTAATAGTTTTAAAGAGAAGAATGAGAACAATATGATGATTAATTATGCTCACTCGTGTGAAGGTTAAGATTGAACCACGAATTGGAATTAAAATCCATTGGTTAATTATATCACTTTTGTACTATTTGATTCGATTTAACTTCACTAGTTGAGTTTTACTTTATTTTGTTTATTGATTTCAACCAAACCCCCAAGCCTAAACATTGGTTTATTCATTTCAAAAGTTAAACACAAACTCTCTGTGGATACGATCTTTACCACTACTACTAATTTAGTTACGTAGAGTTAGGTTTTATTTTCTGGTGTGTTTGATGTGTATTAAGAATTTTAGCGTAGTTGTCGGGTAGTGAAGTGATTTAGTTTTCATTTTTTAATTTTAATTAGTGATATATATATTTGTTTATAATTATATTTTATAATTATTTCTTGATCTTTTCATGTTTGTTAGTGTTAGTGTATGGTAGTAACAAGATCTTCTCATCAAGAACTTGTACAATTTGATTCAGAGATTTAAAGGGCATTGTGAAGGTTGTGAAAGGAAACCAAAACAACTCTAGGAATACAACAAGGACTTGAAATTGAAGAAGTCAATTTGAGAACTCTAAGAGAGTTATCTGCACCATAATTAACTCAAAGACCTTTATGCATCACTTTTCCTAATTTTGCTGAAAGTATCACTTTTCAGCTTAAGTCTAGTTTAATCCATCTTTTGCCTAACTTTTACGAAGTTGTAGGTGAGGATGCACAAAAACATCTCAAAGAGCTTGATATGGTATGTCTTAGTATGAAACCTCTAGGGGTGATGGATAAGCAGATTATGTTAAGAGCCTTCCCATTTTCATTAATGGTTGCAGCGAAAGATTGAATTTTTGATTTGCCTGTAGGGAGTGTGAGCACGTGGATTGAAATAAATAGGTTGTTTTTGGAGAAATCCCTTCCAGCATAAAAAACAACCAGTATAAGGAAAAGAGATTTCCTAGATAAAGCAACATCATAGAGAATCCCTTTATGAGTATTGGGAATGCTTCAAGAAGTTGTGTGCTAGTTGCCCTCATCATAATATCACAGAACAACTCCTCATCCAATACTTCTATAAAGGACTATGGCCTATAGATATGAGCTTAATAGATGTAGCAAATGGTGGAGCACTTGTGAAAAGACTCTCGTAGAGGCTAGGATTTTGATTAAGCGTATGAAAGCTATTACTTAACTATTTGGCACTCATAATGATGTTTATCAGGTAAATAAGGTAAACAATTTATCAGTAAAACATCGTTTAGATAAACTAACATCCTTTGTTAGGCAAATTTTTGTAGGGCAAGCACATGTAAAAGCTTGTGGTATATGTGCAAATGTGTACCATCCAACAAATGTGTGTCTAACTCTACAAAATGGAAACATAGAAAACCTCAATGTTATAGAGGGAAATTTTCCCAACAATACAACCCAAATTCCCAAACCTATAACCAGGTTGGAAAGATCACTTGAACCTAAATTATGGAGAGAATAGGCAGTAAAACTACTTTCCAAATAAGTCGTAGGAATTTCAACACAGACAATAAGCCTCCTCCTCTGCCTTAGGTATATCATTGGAAAATACAGTTAAGTCTTTTACAACTACTACTTTGCAGTTCTAGCAGGACGTACATTTGTTTCAGCAGAAGATTGATTGCAACGCATACTAAGTTTTACTATTTTAACCTTGATAATACTGTAGGCGCACATGTTGTTCACGTAGTACCTCAGATATCGATCCCATGAGGATGGGTAATCTAATCCTAAAATCTAAGGTCGAATTAAATTGCAACAATTTAAAAGAAACAATAAATGCAGAAAATTAATCAATCAAATAATCAATTACTAGAATTAAATTTCGAAAAGATAAACAAAATAGCAAATCACACAACCTAATCCAAAATCAACCTAGAAACTACCAATTGAGAGAAAGGAGGTTTTAATCTGAAATTAATGAAAAATCTAATCAATTATGCAATTATCGAGTTACCGGGTCTAGACGATCCTAGGGTGGATTACTCTCTCTCGAGCTATAATCTTTAAACCCTTATTAATAATCCCTAATTTAAATTATGGAATTGTGATTTTTTGATCCATAATTGACCCAAAACCTAAATTAGTTCTAAATTGTCTATTAACCTATCGAGAACCTATGCTCGATCTCTCGTTACACGATTCCAACGGTTTGATTCAATTTTTATCTAACAATTTACCTAACTCTCATTAGCCCAAATTGATGATATTCACTCGACTCACCCTCTCAGTTTGTTACTGAATTATTAAGAATAGATATTGGATCACAAAATAACTCAATCAAAACATAATGAATCAAATTTTATAAATCTCAAGAATCAAAATCCCGAAGGTGAATTTAGACAAAAATCAACATTCAATAACACTATTTTCAATAACTATCCCAATTTCATACATCAATAACATTGAAATAAAAATCAAAAATACTGTCAGAACGGACTCGTGGAGGTAGCAACTACAGAAAACTACCTGTTTCGGGAAGCACTTCATGTCAAGCTTTGTCTTTGTGTCTCTCTTCCTTCATCTCCTTCCTCAAATCAATCAATAGCTCTCTAAGGTTTTGAATTTGCTGAAGTGAAAGGCCCTATCAAAGACTGCTCTCTGTGTCTTGTAATGTTCCTTTTATATCTTGGAAGCCCTAGGGTTAATTCAGGGTTGAAACGGTTCGAAAAATCTTGCAAAATTTGAGTTTCTATATCAGCCCGACGTAGGTGATGATCGTGGCCTTGTCTGCCACGATCGTGGCCAGCGCCCTTTTTGTTATGATCGTGGCCCAAAGTGCATGATTGTGGCCTGGCACATAGCTCTCTGTCACGATCGTGGCCCAAAGTGCGCGATCGTGGCCAGGGTCCTGTCGGCTCGTCTCTTTCTGTTACGATAGTGGCAATTGGTTGTGTTTTTGGGCCGAAACCCTTCGAAACTTCTCCGTTCATCGCTATTTACCCTAAAACACTAACAAATACATCAAGGTACCTAAAAAATATAACATTTAAGCTCAAAGACTCATACTACCCCATAAAAACACATAAACTAATACAATTAAAACCTAAATATGCACTAAACACTCAAATTAACACTAAATACTTAACAAATTAAACCCTAAAACACAATG
>JANQAP020008959.1:0-11566 GCA_026874005.2 Erythroxylum coriaceum | reverse complement strand
GTATGTGCATATTCTTCTTTGTTGAGATTGCAAATTGTTGTTAGTATTAGAATAGCATGTTAGAGTTGGAAGGATTGTATGTGATAAATCATTGAGATGAGATTCAAAAGTATTCCGTAGTTGGATTGATATAAAGAGATATTGCATTTTGCAAGCTTTCATAGGTGAAAAGATTGTGTTCTGAACTCAAAGGAAAAACTGCATTGATCTAGGTAGATTTACCCCAGGTTGTCTTAATGAAAGTTGTAGCTTATCGTTTTAGCTTCCCAACGGTATAAAATATGCGATTTTTTGATATCGGAGTTGAGAGTTATGACCATTACAAGTTAGGATGCCGCAAAGGATGTATATACGGAACAACTATAGAGATTGAAGTGATATGGCACTAGACGAGGTGGATCTAAGGAGATTATGAGTAAAAGGGATGTTAGAATGGAGTTAAGATCCATTGGAGGGGTCTTGGTGGGTGAAAATTTTCCAGACCAGAAGGTTACACGATCAGGCCATGTATATTCACACTGGCCATGTATTCCTGATGCAGAAAAATTTCCAGACCAGAAGGTTACACGATCAAGACGTGTATATTCACAATGGCCATGTATTCCTGATGCAAAAAAATTTCCAGACCTGAAGGTTACACGGTCAGGCCGTGTATATTCACACTGGCCGTGTTTTCCTGATGCAGAAAAATTTCCAGACCTGAAGGTTACACGGTCTGCCCGTGTTATTTCACACAGCCCATGCTTTAACCCTCCAAATGACAAAATCTCATTTTGAGTTCTTCACAAAAGTTGTGGATCCAAAAGTCTTCATCAAAACCGTCTAAAGAATACCATAATCCGATATCCCTAGTGAAAGTTATGTGAATTGTTCCGGGATAGGTACAACATGATTGAGGACATGAGCACGGTTGATTCTTTTGGCCATAACTTCATAACCCAACCTCCAAATTAAGTGATTCTTGAAGCGATAGACTCCTGACACATTTTTCTACCTTTCCACATAAAAAAAATTTGTAGCCTTTTGCGATGATTCGTAGAAGATTGACGGAAGGAAAAATGAGGGATCGGTTGGAAGAGCATAATTAGGTGATGAACATACTTTGGATGTCTTTTTTTATATATCTTGAGCTATAAAGCTCCAAATGTGATGGTTCTTATTTCAAGATAAACTAGAGGCATAGAGCTACAATTGTCTTGAAGAAGTCAAATCATGATGTCGGTGTTGGTTGGTGTGGACAACCCACCCTTGTGTGATGACGGCAAAGTGAGGGTTCATTAGAATAACCCTACAAGGAAACCCGCTCACGCTTTTCGAGTTCTGAATGATAGTTGGGCTCTGGGAACGAGGTCCAACATTCCTACTTTGTCTCCTTGCTCTTTCCATAATGGATTTGTATAACTCCTCCTTCCTATATTGTAAGTGTGAGAAAAATGGTAATTTACTTTTAACTTTCCTCCACAAGCAATTGGTAATTTGCCTCTTTATAGTAGTTTGAGGTTAACTACACATTCAAGTATACATAGGAAGGACTCCTTTATATGCCACAATGATAGCTCACCTCTCTATCACCCATTTTTTTATTTATAAACATCTTCCTCTTACTCAAAATATCAACCATTTATGACACTAAATTTGAAATGGCTTGAACCTTAGTAAGAAATTCAATAACCAAAATGTTTATAAATATGTTTGGAAGGGATGGTGAGAATAAATATACAATATATAGTGCGACATTAATTTAAAACATTAATAATCATATAGCATAAAGCATTGCCCTTTAGGCTTAATACACTTTAAATCAGGTTCATAACTATCAGATCAAACTCCCAGCTTATGGATTATCAAATTAATGAAACTTATGAGGTAAAAGAGGACAAGTTAGTCAAATACAAGGAAATATTCAGATAAAGGAAGGAGAACATATAAGTAAACATTGAGGTGATACCTAGGCAATTAAACCATAAGGTTGATTATCTATCATAGAAAATGACCAATAATGGTTTTGTCCCTCTAGGAATATTATGTAAAAAGCAGGCAAAGCCAATTACATCATCGATCAACTAGGTAACCATTGTAAAGGAAGATGAAGTGGATTACATATATATAATACAAAAATACTTACAAGATGGAAAGCTATTGAATCACAAAAATGAGGCAACAAAAGCTCATAACTAAGGCCTCAAAGTATTCTATCATAAATGTGTAGCTACATTAAAGGTTATTCCCCTGCTATATCTAAAATGAGTACTTAAATCTTAAATATAATATATCCTTGTAAAGATTCATGAAGGGGCATGTAAGGCTCTTTAAGGGGGAACATCCCTAGTCTAGTGAATCTTTAAAAGGGTTACTTTTGTTTTACAAATTTTAAGAATGCTAACAAGTACGTAAGAAAATCCACCAAATGGTAAAGGTATTTAAAAGTGCATCATTCTTCTATCATTAGTTACATCAATATATATATGTGTGTGTGTGTGTGTGTGTGTGTGTATACTGTACATGTATTAAGGGAGTATCATTTAAGTTATCTATTCCTTACTAGACAAAAAAGATGACACTTAATATTATAATGTAACTAATGATAGAAGAATGATGCACTTTTAAATATCTTTACGTGTGTATATATATATATATATATATTGAAAAGGGAATGTCTAATCATGATAAGATTTAGCCAATTAAACTACCTAGTCAATATTGGATTTAAATATATTAAGGATAGTTAGAGTTCAACTAAAAATTAAAGAAGGATTGATTATGAAAAGGAGTTATCCTAATGTAATTTCTCATACACACTATTATGAAGCATAATTAATGATCTTGCATGCTTAACATCCTTCCAATTTATTGATTAAAGCATCAAAGTGCCACTATTAGAGACACCCTTAGCCTATTAGTAGTTTTTTTGTAAGACTACTAAGTTGAGACCAACCCAAAAGACAAACCCCAAATTCTATTTATATAAGGTATAGCCTTAACACTTATTGTCCAAGAACCCTAATTTTGGGCATTATTATTCAAACATTTAGAAAAAGGAATAGATTATACCACCGAATCTAATGTATAAACTTATAGACTCAATTATAGATAGAAAATAAAACTGGAGATATTACAAAGTCTTGATCTCACAGAAAACTAGTTACCAAATCTATTAATCTTAGTTAAGAAAGAAAACTAAACAAACCAAATAGTTGGATAAAAGTCATTATACTAATGAAATAATAAAAAGAAAGCAATCAAACTAATGAAAGAAATCAATAAGGCAAACATTAGGGATTTGGTCGCTTACATGAATATCAAATTATCATACATGATTAATTATTTGAGTTGAAGTAACAATTAAACTTATGTATATATACCCTTTTTCAAGCCACATAGGTTTATATAGCTAGGTAACTACTATCTATTGATGCACAATTTAACCTAATGAAACTTATTAAATATAGTTAATTAATATGGTTATCACTAAAGTCTAGGATACTATCATTGTATAATGCTAAAGTGTTTATTCTCCTAATGCACAAATCATACTTCACCTGTTAGTCCATCGTATGATCCCTATAATCGAATCTATGGTGATCAAACATACACTCAATAATTAAAATAAAAGAATAAATTCAACCAAATAATAAACAATCATGTATTAATAATTAAAAGGTACATTACAAGCTACATCCTTAACTATAAGGTTAAATTTTAACTTCCAAACATAACAAAAACTAAACTAAAACAAATAAATCTCATCATAGAAGAAAATAGTAAAAGAGAATTTCAAAAGAAACTCTCACTAAAATTTTAAAACAATCTCCCTAAAATATGCTAAGATTGGCTATATATACATATATATAAGAGAAGTCTAATAGAAGTCTAATTTTAATACAAGTCTACTAGAAATCACCTAGACTAATTCCAATATAAGTATCTCTATATATGATTACAAAAATAGAGTTTTAAATGACTTAAACTTGAAAAATCATAAATTCAAGTAATATAGGTCTGAGAATCAGCGTTTATTATAGATTTAAAACGGCATCGCCCTTATTCTAGTTCTCTCACTCTTCGGTAGTCACAACATAATCAGCATCTAACATACTTCATAATTGATACTAGTTTGGCACTATTTCTCTATGTAAATTAAATACAAATTTAAAACTGATTATATTCCATGTCTAGTGCATCTGGTAGTATTTCTTATCCCTAAAGACCATTGTGAATCTCTTAACTTCTCCACTCCCTCTTTAAGTTAGAATTAATTCTTGAAGTCTTCTACAAAGTTATTATCCATCATCTTACCTCCCAGATGACTCTAAAATATCATTAATTGGATTACTATGAAGAAAGTTGCACTAAATCTTGCATTTATCCCTTAAATTCAATCACCTTTAAAAAAATGAACTAAATATAGAAAAAATAATAAAATCCATATAAAACATATTATAAAGGTGTTAAATAGCATGTAGATAGGCCCTAAATAACATTTAAAATATCAATCCATCAATAGAAGATAAAGGCATTGACTACATTTTCATTGGACTAAAAGTTATTATTTGACTTTAAAATAAAAATGAAATTAAGACCTAATATTTTCTAACAGTAATCAAGAAATATTTGCTCTTAATGTCTCTATCTTTTCTCCTAAATATCTTCTCCTACTTTCCCAACTTCTATGGAGATTAAACACTCAACTCATTTCCTACTCGATGGTCATTTCTTCTATAGAGTGTTGCTTTTGCTTTTTTTTTTCTTTTGCTTTTTACTTTCTTCTTCCTCATCTTCTTTCAACTCTACTCCCCATTTCCCTTGCTCTTCTTCCCCATCCTTTCTTAATCTTCAATCAGTCTTGGTCTTCCTCTATATCTTCCCTTCATTCATATTCTTATGTTTTTCTTGTTTCTAATGTGCCCCCACTAGATCTTTTTTTAATAATGTTTGCTTCTTAAGTGTGGGAAGCACATTTTTATCATTCCATATTTAACTTTATTGATTTCCATTGTTACCAATATTACAATCATATTTTGAGCTTTGTACAGCTTAGTTGAGTTTTTTTCCTTTCCAAGCAAAGATTTCTAAACCTCTGCCAAAACTTAGCAAACTTTCCTCTCTCCTATAACATTTCCTGCCTTTATCTTTAAAAGTTTTTGCCCTTTCTTTAAACTCCATTCACTCTCTTATTCTTCCTCCCTCTTTTATTCCTCCACTTTCTTTCACTCTAACCATAATTGAAGCAACAAGGCAATATCTGGAGAGCCACTAGGAAAAATATTGTAAAAGGGAATTATTATAAGCTAATGGGACTAAATAGTTAGTCTATTCCTCAAGAGCAATCTCTTAATGCTTCATTAATTAGTACTTTGGATGTTTCTAATAATTTACTAATAATATCATTTCAAATGAAAAAACTTTGACAAAGGGGACCAATATTTAGTCTCATGTTAGTCAAGATAGTAAAACTATATTAGAGGTTTTTAAAACAATTATCACAAATGGGATCATTCCTTTCCAAAGAACTTAGTTAAGAAGAGTTCATATCATCTTCCACTTGTCCAAGATCATATATTTTAAGGGATCATCTTATAATGATATACTCACCAACCCACCTAGGACTTCTAAAGGATGAGTTAAAAATAGTTACCCATCCTTATATCAATCCTAATATGGAACACTAGGGGCCATATCAGCCCTAGAAAGTAATAATAGTCTATGATTATTTGAAGTCAATAGAGGATGTTAACATAGGCCTTTTAAAGACCAAACTCAAGGTTGATAAATGCTTGCATCTTTAGTTTCTCAATAAAACTTAAACAATTTTCACTAACCATCATGTTTATTTCAATGGGAGAATAGTTGATGGTTATAATCAAGACAAAATTAACATCCTTAGCTCTTCTATCTTTGACCAATGTATCCATCTATAAATTGATCTCTTAGGCACAAGCTTAATATGGATTTCTTTCATCTTTTGTCTTAATTTTTCTTTCTAAAAAATCTCTTTATGGAACAATCTAATCAATTATCTATAGTTAATTTTGTGGACTTCAATATCATCCTCCTTACCTCTAAAGCTGAAGGGAATATATGCTTAAGGAATCCTTAAAGTGACCTTAGATCCTGTACCTTAGGCACTGAAGTCACTAACCACAAATATAAGGGTTGTTTCTTTACTTGGTGCAATAGGCAAGGGGATGAGTGGTTAATGAGGAAGAAGTTGGATAGGGTGTTAGTTAATTAGGTTTCACTCGAGAAGTCTCCTTGTAGTAACACTATATTCAAAAACTTCTTAAACTTAAACCACTCACCAATTGAAATACATGATTTAACAACTGGGTAAAGGAGAATCACACCCTTCATATGCTTTGAGGGTTTTTAAGAAGATATTATTAAAAGTATAAGTATGGAAATGATAGGCTTTGAATTGTAATGGGCCTTAAAAGGGAGCTCAAGAAACTCAAGTCAAATCTTCACTCTAATATAAAGTTAAGATTGCTAAAATAAGAGAACTACTAAATCAAAAGCAAAAGGACCTCTATAACTCACCTGGGAATTCATTAGCTCAAATTAATGAGAAATTTGCTCCAATAAATTATTTAAAAGCTCTAGTAAGTCATTGTTCCTTGATCAAGCAAAAAGCTAGAATTCTCTTGCTTAAAGAAACTGATAGATACTCCAAGTTTGTCTAAAAAGCTCTTCTAACCAGAAGGAATAATAATAAAATCTTTTATTTAAGGTTAGAAAATGGAAGTGTTTTAAATAATCAACCTTAACTCTCAAACCATACTTTAGATAACTTTAAAAACTCAATAAGACCTTATGCTTCAAACTCATCCTTTATTTCAACCCTTATTTTTATGATCAAACTTATATCTCAACTTTAGTGTGATCTACTCACCAAGTCATTCATTAAGGATGATATTGAAAAGGCATTTTTTTCAATTTTAACCTTGCTTCTTCCAAGGATTTTGGATATCCTAAAATCTCATATATATAAATCAGTTTTAGAATTTTTTCCAATTTTAGAATGTTAAAAGGCTAGAAAAGAAACACATCTATATTTAATTCGTAAAGTTGCCAATTTTTCCACTTTAAAAGACGTCAAGCCTAATTGCCAAAATTTTAGCTAATATATTGAATTTGGTTTTCCTTCTCGCATCAACTTAACCCAAGCTGCATTCAGAGATGAAATATCTATAAGGGATAACATTTTTTGTAACCAGGAATTTTTTTTAAAACTATTATTTAAAATTATTGGGACTAAATTATGTAATGAAGATTGATCTTCAGAAGACATTTGACTTTGTGGAATAGGAATTTAATCTTCACTCTTAGGAATCCATTGGATTTATACCTCAATTCATAGCTTGGATAAATTAATGTACCACTACATCATCTTTTAGTGTGCTTGCCAATTGGGAGGCCTTAAATGCATTCACAGGAGCTAGAGTAACCTAACGAGGGGAACCCCTATCTCCATATTACAATCTAATTTCATGGACATAGAGAAACTTCTAAGGAATTTCTTTTGGAAATGGGATGAACATAAAAAGCCTTATGAAAAAATTAGTTGGAAACGAATTTGCTTACCAAGGAAAGAAGGATGATTAGTCATTCACTCAGTCAAAGTAGTGAACAATGTTCTGTTTGCTAAAAGATTATGGAGACCTCTAAAGGATAAGGAATCCCTGTATTTAAATTGGTGAATGAAATTATATTAAGGACAAAAGCCTTTGGACCATCTAAACCAAGAAGGAGTCCTTTTGGCTAATGACTCAAATTCTGCAGTCAAGGGACTTGAAGTTATTATACCATCTAGTAATAAAGGAATATAAGATTATTCAAAAATCAACAATAAGACCTTGAAGTTGTTAATTTGATGAACATTAGAATGATCACTGAGATGATATTGACTAGAGTAGAAAGACTTTCCCTTTCATATGACTTGGCTAATAGAAGGAATTTATAAAAGTTTACGTGATTTTTTAAACTCATAAGCTCAAAGATTTACTTAACTCATCTTTTGAGTTTCGCACTGATGTAAAAGTTATTGATTAGCTTGATGAATCTAGCTTGTATTCATACTTCAATTTTCTAGCTATTATTTTGCAACTCATTTGACTTTAACCTAATAATGGATATTTTTAATTTTCCAAATAAATAAAAAAATCAAATCGAAAACTATTTTTATATCTATACAAAATTAGAGAAAAACCAAAAAAAATGTTCATAAGTTACTTATATTACTTTAATAATAAAACCCTAATTTGGTAATTTTTAATAACAAAGGACTCAATAATGAAAAAAAACTAAAAAAAGCTCAAACACAAGTAAACTACAACTAAGATGAGGAATAAGAAAGAGTTAAAAGAAATTATTAGGTAAAAGAATATATCCTTGGAAATAGTTTATGCACTCTCCAAAATTAGTGTCTCATTGTTTTGCCTCCCATTGACAAACTTGGAAGAATAATGAATAAAAATGCATTGTTTTGACCATCATCTTCTTCTCTCAAGTGCCACTATATTTTTTCTTTGCTTCATTTATTCTTATTTCTGGCATTTTATGATATAGAAGAGCACGTTTTTTGAGCTTTTAATTTCTAAAATTAATCTCCACTTTCCTACTTTCTCGAAATAAGTCCTTTCTAATTATAACCAGGTCTCTTTTAAAATTTTTAATTTATTTCTGGCCCTTATCTTTTTAAAATGATTTTATCCTTTTTATCTTCCAAACCCCTTTAAATAAGCCCAAAATTTTTCGAAAACCCTACTTCCTTTTTTAAATTTCAAAAACATTAAACACATGAATAGAAATAATATAAAATAGGTTAATTAAATGTGAAAAATTAAAATATGAATTTATAAAAGTAGAAAATTACAAATAAACTTTTCCACTTTTTGCCCTCTTTGATTTAAAATTAGCCCCTAAAGTCTTCTAAAAAATTGTTCTCCATCCTTTTACCTGTCAAACAACTCTAAAACATCATTAGTTGGAATTTTACAAAAAAGGTTACACTAAAAAGTCTTTCATTTATCCCCCAAATTTTTGTTACCTTCAAGACAATAAACTAAACCTTGAAAAATATAATAAAATCCATGTAAAACATATTATAAATATGCCAAATACCATATGAATAGACCCTAAGTAATATGTAAAATATCAACATATCAAACTATCTCCCATATTTATCTCATTTCTTATCCTTAAACAATTAAATCCTAATTGCTAACCTATACAAAACAAACTAAAACAAAAATAATTGTACTTTCATATATGTACGGTAATATTTAGCATATATCACAATTCTTTAAACCACTAGATGTCTATAGTAGAGGAGTTAGAGTCGCGTGAAAGTTAATGTAAATGCTACCTAGTAACATAAATACTACCTGCAAACATTAACCTAATACATATATTAGTTAACTTCAAAATCAATACCATTTGATATACAAATCCAATAACATTTCATAAGCAAATCTCAATACAAATAAGACAAAGTAAATACTTTTTTGCACACTGTATCAAGTTCAATTACTATGAATTGACTAGTCCTTATGACTTGTCACTCATTCAAACAATTTTTGAAATTTGGTGAGAAACTCTCATCATCCCCTATTGAAAGTTAACTTGCCATTGAGTTAAAAGTCATCTACTCCTAGATATGTACAAAAAAAATAAAAAAATTAATAAGGTTATAATGGAGCCAAAAGTTTAAATAGTTTAATAAAAGAAAAGGGAATAAGAGAGACAAAGGTTGTCACAATTAGTAAAGTATTACAAATAAATTTGAGAAAACTAAATTAGTAATTATTACACAAACTCCTCATATTCTAACAAATTTTCAATACTTTACAAATATGTGTGTGTGTGTGTGTGTGTGTGTGTGTGTGTGATCTAACATAAGATTCCCTATCGTCATTGTCACTTTCACACACTTTACCATTTTCCCCACATTTGTTTCTTTGTATATCATATCGAATAACTATATCAAGTTATAAACAAAAGTTTTACTTATCATGAATTAGGGTGTAGATACTTGTTTTCTTTTAGACTCAAAGTTCTTTAGAGAGGTTGACAAAGAAAAAGAGTAAATTACATAAAAGGCACGAATGGCCTTATTAATGGATTAATATATAAAAGGTAAGTAATTTAGATCAAACTCAATCCTAAATGTCTTTATCATCTTTGTGCTTATACAAATCTTAACATATAACATAAAAAAAAGATGAGATTCAAGTTATTGAAATTCAAAATCAAAGAAGGCATCCGCATTTGAAACAAAGATAAATGTATGAAGGCACAAATTCTCACTAAATCACTCTAAAATATGTCAAATCAAGTATTATTACTTAACAAATTTAGTTTCCTAGTATTTACAAAGTCAAAATTATTACAAGTACTTAATCATATTATGCAATTACTTTTTCGTAACCAATGTCAACTTAGAATCATTTAAGTAATATTATTTACTAAAATATTTTATTTGTTAAAACTAATTTTATTTAAAAATTATATGCTTATATTGAAATCAAAATAAATTTATTAAATAATTATCAATTTTAAAATATTTTATTTTAGAATAAAATATTAGATTAAATAATTAAATAATATTAATTATAGTTTTTATTAGTAATTGATAATAAATATATTTAATCGATCGTAAATTAGATTATGAAAAAAATAAAATCAATTTTAACAATTTTTATTGGTTATCAAAACTGGAAGAACTAAAATTAAAAATCAAAACCAAAATTTAAACATTTACTAAATTTAAAAGGAAAACAAAAACTGAAAAATTATAATAGAAACCAAACAAACTATTAACATTTAAGGAAAGATTTAGAAGCAATCAAACTAAATCTCATACAAGTTATTTGCGAAAGTGAAGCGTGTTTTAGTTGTTTTAGCTTTACTATCTAATGAAGATTGCTAAGTGAATTTGGTGCAATTATTTTTTTATATTCAAAGAATACTTTTTTTCTTTTTCTTTCACATATGTTCTATATGCTCTTAACTCTTGATGATGCAATCTAGCATCTTATCGAAAATCTATTCCTTACTTTGTTTCTTAAATCCATGACTTTTTCTGAGTCATGAATTTTGTATTTATAGATTAGGTTTGTTAGACTAAGATAAAAACATAGAACATCATCACGTAGATCATGTTAAACAGGATCGTTTCATATGCATACGAAAAACAAAAAACACATACTTGGATTCTTGTTTTAGTTCCACCAATTAAAGAACTTTTGTTAAAAGTTTTACTGCAAAGAATCTTTTACATCTTTTGTTGTTCTTCAAGTAAAGACCATATATGATGTGAGCAGGAGTAAGGACCACCATGGAGATGGCGTGCGTGACAGGAGCGAGCTTGTCATTCCAATTGGATCTATATCTAGAGCTAGGACCGAGAGACTCAAGGAAGCTCTCTATGCGCATGTGGGCCAATTTGTAGAGAGGATGGAGTGCACCAAGCCTATTGGAGGAGAGCTATTTAAATCACAGCCCAAATTGATTCATTTATCTCAAATCTTTGGATTAGACTCACTTGGGACTTGAAGACCATTGTATT
>JANQAP020008859.1:0-11574 GCA_026874005.2 Erythroxylum coriaceum | reverse complement strand
TATTTTGTACATAATAAGTATTTAATTCATACGAAATGACTACAAGTACGCTATTCATTTGGTGAACGCGGATGCTCTGACTGTTGCGATAAGGTGCTACCTCTCCCCTTCAACTCATCTACCTCATTACAGAGCTGGACTATGTACTCCATCGACTTTTGCAACTGAGTTACCAATGTCTGCACTGTGCTCCGAAGCAGTGGCGGTAGCCCAGGGGGGCAAGGGGGGGCTACCGCCACCCTTAATGAAATTTTTTAAAAGTACTAGTATGTATGTACACACGTTTATATATATACTAGTACATAAATTAAAAAAATTTGTTTTACTTTGCCCCTCTTAAAAGTTAGCCGAGCTTCGCCACTGCTCCGAAGCTCATGAATTTCATTGGATGCAGACCGCCTACTAGATGCTGCTGTACTAGATGTGAAGGATTGCGAATAGCTTGTGTTCGCAAATGAACTTAAGCCGAAGATCCTTCCACGACAGTCCCTACCACCCACTATATGAAGATTGGTTTGACTCTCATCAACATTTTCAGACTGTTGAGACTATCGTTGAATGCTTTCTTGTATTTAGTTCTATCAGAAGGCAACGTTTATGTTAATAAGTGATAATTATTAAGCATAAATATTAAAGCATAAATTTCACATACATTTAGTTCTCTACATCAGGTGTTGACGAAGGTCACATCGTTATGCTTCTTAGTGTGCGTATGCAAAAAGAGCTGATGGGGTGAAGGCTTCATATCCATAGACTTTTCCTGCATCAGAATAAAATGTTATAAATGAACTACAATTTTTAAAAATTTTGGCATAGTTTTCTCTATTTTTATGATATTTATCCTATGTTGAACAAAGAAAATAACTCAACAATACAGTCATCTATGATACCAGATATTTATAACATTGTCATTCAACATAATATATATATTTTTATTTCAAAATTCACACATCAAATGAAATTGAAATGCATCAAAGTAAAAAATCATAAGGTGTAAATTGTATATACTTACAAATCTTTCTGTATGCTTGTGGGGTAATAGATCCTCCAATATGTACGGGAAGACTCTCTCTCCCCTGTCCTCCACGTTTGTTGGTAAAATTACGCTCTGCAATGGACATTGCCTCAGGTGATGTCCAATATTACTACCAACGACTTCATATTTTTTCAAAAATATAAGGAGGTCGTACACCAATCTTATATATCGTACCAACAAAGTCTTTATAACGTGTATGAGCTCGTCTTTCCCATACTTTATAAATAACTACGTCAAATTCAGAATCTCAAAAAAATTCTTTATAAAAAATAGAAAAAACATACGATAAGTACTTATAACCTACGGTATTTATGTAATTAATTTATAAAAATTAATTAAAAATACAAAAGATACATTTTGTTGTACCTCAAACTCCTGATAATAAAAATCCTTTGTCGCTAGAGAGATATTTATCCATATATAACCCTCATGATCAATCTTCTCCTTGAATTTGGATGTCATGTTTCTTGAGCATGGTCTAGACAGAATTAACCTAATATAAAAACAAATAATTTTATATCATTTTTAAATTTAAATCTATAAGTTAATTATAAACGTATGATGTTCCATGTATTTTCATTTACAGATTGTTGACAATTGTGATGTAAGTTTTTCCATCAACTCCCTCAGCTCCATGCTGGAGACCGGCTCCTTCATCCTCATCGTTTACTCCTGATATCTCTGTCAGTATAGGGGTGGTGGATGACGTAGCAACAGGTACGGAAGGTGATGCCTTATCTGCAAGTGTAGTAACTAGAGGTACAGCATCTGATTCGGTTGTAGCTGCAGAATATGATGCTTCACCTGGACAGTAACTGGCTCCAAATCTGATCGCATCATATCCTATTTTATCTTTGGTGACATATTTTAACATGAAATTCATATTTAATTGAATATTCCATAAATATAACAATTTCAATTCAATATATAATAGTATATTGAAAATTCAATAATTGATTTATTGAATATTATATTATATTACAAACACAAATTAATCGCTATCCGCACTTAATTGTAAATAAAAACTATCATCTTCTTTTTCTAAAGAATTAAAATCAAACTCAGGCTTCTCTTTAGATCTCTCGCCCTCCTCATCCTCTCCAGATGAAATTTCAACATATTCATTATTTGGATCGTCATAAGTTCATTATCGTCATATGTAACAGATGCATTTATTTCATAAATATCTTCTTGAAACACTTCACTTTCAATTCTCTATTCTCCTTTTCCATGTGATTCAAAAGCAGCTCTAGGTTTAACTTTGCAAACGGTCAACCAATCTGACTTATCTCGTCGTAAGCTGGGAAAAGGGACATAATACACCTGGATTGCTTGCATTGCCAACATAAAAGGTTCAAATTGTCCAATTCTTCTTCGTTGGTTGATTTCAACTAGATTGTATCGGCTATGCACTTTTGTACCAATATTTGGAGTTTGATCAAACAGTCACACTTAAATATCGCACTTCGCTTTATTGGCAATGCAGGGTACTCAATTACCATATTAATCCATCAATTCTCCCTGTATGCAAACTCCACTATTTACTGTTGCCATGCTATGACTATGATATTTTATATGATATTTGTATCCATTAACAAAATACATCATATACGGTTTAACAGTTCACAAAGGTTCTTTTGCAAGATTACACGTGAACTTGTTTTCTATTGAATTTTCTAAGGTCTACACAAAAGAAATTATCATATTAAACAGTATAATGTCATTTAAACACTTTAATCTTATAATTCGTTCATTTCAATAATCGTAATGCAAACTTACATATTTCTTGAACCATCGAGGAAAGTGTCTTCCAACTTCTTTATTGATATCAACTTGTGTTTTCTCGGGCATTGGCTCGCATAACTACTCCTCGTATAATCTAAAAATATTATTATGTATTTCAGTTGTGAATAATACTAAATTTCAAAACCCAAACAATCAATTTCAACTTACTGCACGAAAGGTTGAACCTCTTGACATTTCAATAAAGTGTCACCATGGGCAGCCTCAATTTCTTCCTCTATTAATAATAGTTTTAGAAGATGCAAACCTACAAGAATAAAAACAACAGAAGCAAAAACAACAAAAACGATGTAACCACAAATCGTCTTTATACATTAAAACCCTCACAAATCTACCTATTGCATCTCATATCTATACAGTACTATGAAACTATTCAAATAAATTTCCAGTTTCTTTTACCCAGCTTTCGTCATTTTCTCTTTGGCCCTTTCTTATCTTCTTTCGACATAACACATACAACTACATTTTTTCATTATTTACCAACAACAATACATTCAAACCACAAATAAACCAATAATTCAATGTAAAAATGTATAAACCAACAATCCAAACAAAACCCACTCAACGACCCACGGTCATATATATAAGCATTTAACACCTTTATTTTTTTGAGACAAAATAAACCCAATAGTTTTGTTACCTTAAAATGATGCACGATGGACTAAAAACAAAGCGAAAATTGATGGTGGAAGTTTAGAAGGAAAAGGACCGACTGCATTAATGGTGGGAAGAAGAGAGAAAATAACAGAGGGGAGGGAGAAGGGGGCTTCGGGGTTGTTAAGTCAGTGAATAAAATGATGTGATGTCATTTTATTTTATAAACAATTTGACAGTTATCGACGAAAATACAGTTCTGTCAATACTTTACCGACAGAATTGTGGTTTTGTCAATATTCAAGATTTTGTTTTTTCCACGAGCCATTGCTGCCTACTTTTACAACAGACTTTTCTGTTTCGTCGTTAATTTACTATGAAATGTTTTTTGTCCGTAATGTTTCGTCAGTAATTTGTTATTTTATTATAGTGCATATTTCAATTTTAGTCACAAAATCATGATTACCGGCCTCACATATAGAATCCAAGATATATTATCCATTATTATTGCATGCCTTAAGCAAAGTTAAAGATGTTTTATGCTTGAACAAAGATAGCAAAGGGTCATAAAAGGTTATTTCAAGAATGGATTTTTTTGGATATATCATCTATTGATTGGCATTATTATAATGAGAATTATCTTTTTAAAAAATATTATATTGAGTTAGGTAATTTCAAACGCTATCCAAAATATGATATTTTAGTAGGATGAAAGCATAGCTCATAATGCAACGTTCCTTTTAGGTAGCGAAGAATGTGCTTGACTGCCTGCCAGTGACTGATAGTAGACTTACTCAAAAATTGGCATGTTCTATTAACAACATATGAAATTTCAAGATAGGTTATTGTTGCATATTGAAGAGCACCGATGACACTTCTATATAGGTTAGAATCAATCATGTCTTCCCCTGAAACTGTTAGTTGAGAACCACTTTTTGCTGGAGAAGAGACAGGCTTAGCTTTATCCACCTTATTCCACTAGAGAAGGTTGCTAATGTACTTAGATTAAGATAGGCAAAGACCACCATGAAGACGTTGAACCTCAACGCCAAGAAAATAGTGAAGCTCTCCCAAATCCTTTAGTGAGAAGGTTGAGTTGAGGTCATGAATGAATGCATTTATGAATTCATATTCATTACCTAAGACCACTATGTCATCGACATACTACAGAAGGTACGTAAGCAAAGAATTGTCAGAACGAACAAATAAAGACGAATCAGAGTAATAGCTCCAAAAACCATATTAAAGAAGAAATTCCTTCAATTTAATGAACCATGCCCTTGATGCTTGCTTAAGGTTGTATGAAGTCATCTTTAGACGGCATCATGATCAAGAAATTGGGAGTCCACAAAACCTTGTGGTTGTTCAATGAAAACATTTTCTGAAAGCTCATCATTAGGGAAAGCATTATTAATGTCTAGTTATTTCAAAGGCCAACCATATGTAAGTGCAATAGAGAGCACCAAACAAATAGTAATGGGTTTAAAAATTGGACTAAAGGTTTCAAAATAATCAAAACTGACCTCTTAATCAAAGTCCTAAACAACATAGCATGCTTTTTACCACTCAGTTGAACCTTCTAAACGTTGTTTAATCTTATAATTTCCTTTGATGACATTGACATTGACATTGAAATTGGATGGACGTGGCACTAAGTCCAATGTGTCATTTTTTAAAAGAGTCTAATATTCTGTTTCTATAACAGCGCACCACTGAGGAAGTAGGAGCAAGATGGTTCTTATTCTGTAGGGGTAGTAGGAGGAAGAGGGTATCTTATAGCTACGAGAGCTTTATAATTGGGGCATCTAAGAGGTTTTAAAGATTGTGTATAGGCTTTGGTATTCATGGAATGAGTGGTGGTGGTTGAGGGTCGTAGGTGTTTAAGATGTGGTGGTGGTGTAGGGGAATAGGGAGAAGTAGTATTCGATGTTGGGGAGAGAGAAGTGTTGACTGATGACGACTCTATAGGTGAGGTAGGAGGTGGCGAAAAGGTAAGAGATGAAGTAGATGAGATGGATATATTATTAGGTGGAGTAGTAGATATAGACAAATTAAGAGACTGAGGGGTGAGAAGACTTTGAAACAAACTAAGAGTGTGCACCTCTGATGCTACTTGTGACAGAGGGAGAGAGATAGAAATAGTAAGACTAGAAGATGATGAGGACGATAGTTGCTCAATTAATTTAAGATATGGAAATTGTTGTTCATCAAAGACAACATGTCTACCAATATATATGTGATTGCTAGAAGGATGAAAGTATTGATAAGCATTGTGTTTGGAACTATACCTAATAAAAATGCATGGCTAGGATCTATACTCAAGCTTATTTTTATTATATGGACGAAGGAATGGATAGCATAAGCATCCAAATATCTTCATAAAATGTTAATCAGGCTCCTTCTTGTATAAAATATGATAAGGGGATTTATTTTGTAAAATAGGAGTGATCAACCTATTTAGCAAATATACAATTGTAGAAAAGGCATATTCCCAAAATGCAAGGGGCAGAGAAGCTTGAGCTAGAAGAGCCAATCCAATTTCAACAATATCTCTATGACAACGTTCGAGAGCACCATTTTGCTCTTGGGTATGTGGGGCGGAAAGACAGTTCTTGATTTCTAAATCATTGAAAAAAGATGAAAGATTACGATATTTCCTACCCCAATCAGTTTGTATTTGTTTTATTTTACAACCAAATTGGGTTTCAACCATGGCATGAAAATGTTTAACTATACTATATTCTTAAGATTTGGTTTTTATAAAATAAATCCAAATAAATATTGAGTAGTCATCAAGAAATTAAATGAAATAACCATTGTCATTGTTAGAGGTAATAGAGGTTGGACCCCATATGTCGAAATAAACTAGTTGAAACAAAGACTTAGAACGAACATGAGAAGTAGATAGATGAAGACGATGATTTTTGCCCATTTGACAAGGAACACAATGGTCAGGTTGTTGAAGCTCCCTAAATAATTTTGATTCTCCAAACTTTTTGTAGTAGTCGTGGAACCAGGTTTAATCCCTGGATAACTAAGCAGTAGTTTCTTAATTTCAAGTAATAAAATAAAATGGGGGTTTTGGATTAATTAATTAATTAATTAACTAAAATTAATACGAAAACAAATTAAATTAGCTAAATTTAGGGAAAGATCACGTCTAATTGTAACATTGATCATTGGTTTAAAGAGAATATTTTCACAAGTCAAACAGTTAGTCCAAAACATATTAAGATAGTCATAATAAGTCTCAAATATTCCTAAATTAATTGGTTCAGACCCAGCATCCAAACTAAAACTTATCATCTGTGGACTGGGTGTAATAGCATTCCATATCAAATAAATAATAGCAATAAGCTCCGTGAAAAAGACTAAACCTTAAATTAAATAATCGAAATAGCTGCAACTATTCAATTTAGTTTTCTTATTTATCATAAGTTAAATATGGAAATTCATAAATAACCTATTTGCCACTTGTACCAATCCTTCATGACAATTACAGATCATTGAATTCCTGGATAGCTATAGAATAATCAATATTAAATTAAATTGTCAAATTAATCGAATATTAATCATTCATGAAATATGACATACTTGAATTAAAACGTGAATAAAAGTTTAGAACACAAAACCTCACAAAGTTACAACTAGAATATCGAATCCCCTTGAATCAGAACGATTGAGTTTAGTCACATATGGCTTTTACTCCAATAATAAAAATAGAAGAAAGACTAAGAATTGCGAAAAACATTAGCGGAGAGAACTTCTTTTTATCGTGAGGAATGTCCCTTTTATAGGATTTTCTGATCTAATCCTAATCTAATTCTAACTTGTTAAGAAGTCTATCTAAAACAAATTCAAATTCAAACTCTTACATATGAGGGATAAAAAGAAGTTTTCCAGTTAAACTCCAATTCTTCAAGTGATCACCTTATACACTGCAGCAATCTCTTCACTTCATCCAAAATTTTGTAATTATTACCAATAGAGTCCCAATTTGATGCAATTCTCACTTTTCATCTCCTAAAACAAAACAAACATTAATTTTCATATTTAAGCACTAAAATAAATCTAAAACAAAGGAGATAATATCAAATAATATATCAAGATAAGATCTTATCAAATTCCCCCACACTGGACTCATGCTTGTCCTCAAGCATACATCAATTCAATACATTAATCATCTTCACAACAACCTCTCACCTCCTTTCATGTTATCTACAAATATCCAAAAGCTAATTCACATTGAAGGTAAGATAAAATAACAATTGAGAGAATAAGAACTCATAGGACACATTTCCATCAAAATCAATTGAACAAGACTTGACACCCTCTTAAGGATTTCACGCTATACACTTAAAGTGTTTAGGTTCATTAAGCTCTCAAATCAAAACATAGCAAGTTATTTCCATAAGCTTGCTCAAGAATCATATCTCCACCACCAAACAAAATGAACCTAATGTATAAAACAAAGGCGCTTTATAAGGGTTGTAACGTGGCTTAGGTAAGGTATGACAAAAGGAACTTTTTAGCTAAATAAATTGAAGGGAATCATACAAACTTACCCACACAAGTTTCAACTTAAACGAAAATTCACTTGATTGAAATGACATCTCTTTCAATCACTTTGTCTCTTCTTTTCTTTTTTTCTTGTTTTTAAAACAAAACTTTCAAAGAGGAGTTTTTTTTCTTTTAATACTTCTCCTCCATTCCACAAAAACTCAAAACAATGCAAATTGAATAATCTAATTAACTTTTAATGGAAATAGTCAAAATCTTATGCAAATAAGCTTGATACAATTCCTTCAATTTAGGGGGTTCAAAATCATTAAGGATATCAATAACAAAAAGGGTAATTTTGGCTTGTAACAAGGTTATTATGCAAGAAAGAAAGGTTAAGTCTCAAATTGGTTTTCTACTCATCATCTTTATACACAAGTTCATAAAAAATGTGGTCTCAATACGTATTCAAAAGCAAGTTATAGCATAAACAAGCTATATTTGATAACAAATAATAAAAAGATATACATGAGCACATATGTGATGAATGCTCCTAGGCTCAAAGCTCACGTAAGTGTCAAAAAATGCATCAAGTCTTGCACATTTTCATTCAACAAAACCAATGAGATACTTGAAATAATTTAATGAAAACCCTAATCATGCTTGTCTCTCTCATGCATTAGATCTTAAACCAAAACTGTATCCTAACTTAAGAATTATTCATGAACAACAATCAAAAAATTATGAAGCTATCATGAGAAATAATTAATATATAAATCAACATATCCTAAGTCCAAGCACAAATCACAACATTCATTATAATATAAACATTCGCTCCCCCATACCTAAATCATACTCATGCATTAGATCTTAAACCAAAACTATATCTTAACTTAAGAATTATTCATGAACAACAATCAAAAAATTATGAAGCTATCATAAGAAATAATTAATATATAAATCAACATATCATAAATCCAAGCACAAATCACAACGTTTATTATAATATAAACATTCGCTCCCCTATACCTAAATCATATATTGTCCCTAATGTATGCATAAGATACTTATAGCTCATCAAAAATAATCAAAAAAATAAAGAATAGAGGACTACTCTGAGATGTGAGCATTGGAAAGGGTGTGTATTACACACTTCCTTTTAGTACCGGTGTCAGAGCTTGCAACAAATTGATGGTGTGAAGTGGGTATTCACCGGTGATTTTCCTTTTATTGGGGTCTTGGTGTTAGCATTTGAATGCCCCATAAGCTTGATCGTTTGAATTTCTGTGGAGGGTCTCTATGATTACATTTTTGTGGGGCTGCGTGTGTAAGACCAATCTCCTATGAATGTTAAAGTGCTCCACAACAAGAGCAAGTATGAAACTCCCAAGAACAAAAGCAATCACGTTGTCCATATAAATGGTACTGCTGTCGCCTGTAACCAAATTCAAAAAGAAACTAACTTTCGTCAATACAAATTAATGTAGTAATGAAAAGTAGGGATCGTTCCCACGAGAAATTTTTAACGGCAAAGGTTCTACGAGTTTAAAACTAAAACAAAGTAAAAAAGGGGGTTTTGGTTCACATAATTTAAGAAATTAGAAATAACAAAAACTGAAATTAAATGAAAATATTCAGATCTGGAAAATTCAATAACAAACCTTAGTTTTGGGTAACCGATGGTATCACACTAATATGGATCCTTGATATAAAATTCAGTTCATCAATAAACATTCATTAGTTAATGTTTTTTCTTAAGTGTAAATGAGTAGAAACATGTATTCTAAACATTCTTATCAATCAACAACCTAGATACGATCGTAAGTTCGATTGAGTAATAGCTTTAAGAACTAAGAAATCAATAAACAAGACATACAACATGCATTTAATCAAGATGAGTTTCTTCTTAGAATTTCCCACTCTAACGTAAAGAAGATAATCCTAATTGCCACTTGTGATTAACAAAACTGAACGTCATATTTTATTAATCTAGTTATTAATGAATCAATTCCTAGTTGTGCACCTAGAAATCAATCAATTCAATTGTATATAGAAATTTAGAAGGCACTCAATATTTATCAACAAACAAACTTTATTGGAACATCTCACACATAATAGATGATAACATGGTTTCCCTCAACCAAGAAAAGGAATTTAGCTACTCATAATGAAAGTGAAAAACAAAGAAATAGCCAATTGTAAAGTCTCCATCCCTGGTCTTTCTTAGAAATCCTAAAAATCCCTAAAGAAACACTGCAAAAATTGAAACCTAACTATGACTATCGAGAAAACCAGAAGAAAAAAATGCAAAAAATGTAAACTACTCCTAAACTATGCTGCGTGAATAGTACAGTGAATGTCTTTTTATGCTTTTTCGATCCCATCTTTTTCCATCATCTTTAGCAGATCACACCTCCCACGTATTCAGGTTGCAAATCTCCAGCAATCTGATCTTTTAAGATTATGAAAATCTCAAATGAATCATATTTGAATTTGAAAACAGAATCTGCAGATTATTTCCATCCTTGCACGTGCCCACGCTTAGTCACTGAATTTGCTGCCAATCTGAAAATTTCGAATTATCTTCACTTTCCTTGTATCTTTTTAACTCAATTTCATCTCACAAGTGTTGAAAATCATCTAAAAACAATTAAGAAACAAATCCATCCATTTTGCATAATAATTTCAACACATGAGAGAGATTTATATACCAAATGAGTGCAAAATGACAACTTAACAATAAGATTTACTGGTGTTGCATGGTTTGTCTTTTGGTGCACAACTGCTGTCGTGCATGGATGCTAAGTGAGTTGTGCATTGGAGCCGCGTCTGGGGTCTGCTGCTAGTGTTCTGGCCGCATGCGTTGTCATCTTTGTTTGTGTTTTGGAGCTATGCAGCTAGTAGCGTTATGGTGAGTAAGTGTGTGGTGTGCTAGTGCATTTGAGACTCTGGAGCTACGTGTGAAGTTTGGAGCACATGGTGCATTGTAGTTGCTTAGCGAGGAGTGTTAATTGTTGTCATTAGTCTAGCGTGTGGTGGAGGTTGATTCTCTATTTTTGATTCAATGTTTCAAAGAGAAAGACACGGACATTAGGTTAGGGCTTTTTTTAATATCAAATTAAATAAAAATAAAAATTGTTTAAATTAAAAAATAAATAGAGTAATTAAATAATAAAATAAGAGATTAAAAAATTTTAATTTTTTTCTCAGAACACTAAATCACATAAGGCGAGATCTCGTCTTATGAGATTTAGCAGTCTAGAATTCTAGAGCATTAAATTATATAAGGTGAGATCTTGCCTTATGAGATTTAGGCCTCATTTGGTAGACAACCAATCAACTATTTTTTTAGCTAATTGGTTGTCTATAGTTGTTTGACTCTTCAAACAGCTATGAAAGCTGTTTAGAGAGTGGCTTTTTCGATGGCTGATTGGTGATGATCAGCCTACAGGAGCGTTTTCGTGAATCAGCCAAAATTAAACCTATTAAAAGTCAATTCTACCCTTTACATAGTATTCATATATGTTTTATGCAAGTTTTCTTTTTAAAGTTCTATTTTTTAATAAAACAAAATTTTATTTAATTGTTAATATCAACCACTAATTATAATAATATATTAAATACAACTTAAAAATAAATTA
>JANQAP020008794.1:0-11579 GCA_026874005.2 Erythroxylum coriaceum | reverse complement strand
ATGTATGTGATGCCATGTGGGGTTCTATAGTAATTGCACGTAGCACTCCCTTATCTTAGGATATGTGTCGGAATGACCTACGGGCGTCCCGATGCGTACCCTAGGGTAATGGGGTGTTACAGAGATTCCCCTAGATCAAACCATAAACATTTAGTAGTGACAGAATCCCAAATAGTTTTGTTAAAGGGACATTCGAAAAGAAGATGGTTCTGTGATTCATCATGCAACGAGCACATCAGATAAGATTTATCAACTTGCAAGTAAGACTTTCTATCAACAGTGGTTAACTTGTTTTGTATGGCCAACTAGAAAACAAAAGAAATTCTTAGAGTTAAAACCTTAATCCCAACCATCATGAACGAATAGACTTTGGAGCCTCATTTATGTATCTAGTTAATAATGGTTTTATTAGTAAGGATGCTAAGTGGTATATCCTTCTAGAAAAAGATTTCGAATGTGTGTATATTAGGGGATATCCTAGTTGGAGATGCTGAAGACAATGGGGAAAGTGCTAGGAGTTACCATTTATGAATAAGTAAAGTCTGATGTACAGAGAATGTATTGAAGAACTCCTCAAATGCTGAGGAGAGTGTATCATTGGTCCCAGACTTAACCAATTATCATACCAGACTGATACCAATCTTCCATTACCTATTTTGCAAGAGACATCCTATTGGATTGCATCTCTTAGTTTCAAAAGCTATGTGATGAAGTAAAAGTGTCAGGCTTTTCGCATGATCTCCCATATGTAGTTCCCTTTAAGGAAGTAATAGTGTAACTATTTAATCCAAAGAGTTCTTTTTTCCTCCAATATCCATCAAAACCTCTTGAGAATCAAAGCACAATTTGTGATTTTGATGGATAAAATATTGAGACCAACTTCTTCTTTTGGATAAAAAAGGTCAGACAAATTAACATTAGCTGCTCCTGGGTCACCACTCGGGGGGGCTCCATATAAAGGATCTTAGAATCCTTTCGATCGATATTATGATGTTTTGAGATAAGAAAATATAGGAGTTCCAATAAACATACAAAAAGTTAAGGAAAGACTTTATAAGTTACAACTTACCACATAGGAGAGGGATTTATTCACCCAATATTTAACTCTCTTCTGGATCTTTTCTAAGATAAGGCTACATTCAAAATGATTGAGTCTCTTTGTAGACACTGGTAGACCAAGATATATGAGTGGGGAACATTTAAGTTGCATCCCATTTCTTCAGCTATAAAAGATTGCAAAGAGCAAGCACTTTTGGATAGGAAAAAATGACTTTTGTGTAGGTTGATTTGTAGGCCCAAGAATTGCTTAAATGTTTTGGAAGTTTGCATATATGAGTGGATTGAATCCAAATTAGCCTTGCAAGATAAAAGAAGATCATTTGTAAAGCAGAGGTTAGTTAGGCAAAAATTTTTACATTTTATGTGGTGTTTGAATCTTGAATTATAGAAAGGCCCCATACTTGATAAGTTCATTAAGAATTTCCATATAAAGAATAAAGAGATAAGGGGATAGGGAATCCCCCTGTATAAGGCCTGTTGTTGTCTTAAAGACTGAAGAAGGATTGTCATTAATCATTTAACCAATTAATATATGCTCTCTGTTGAAGGAGAGAAGACTAATTACTTACTGCATACAAGTAGTTGGAGAGTGCTTTCTTCTCTTTATCAATAAGTTATTCATCTTCTGGTCTTGAAGCAAGCGTGGTCTATAGTTTTACTAGTTCCAATCTGGTGGACTTAATAGCAAAAGTACCAGATCCCTTCGAAGAGTTTAATAGTTTAAGTTCATTTTTTATGAATTTTAGTTTCTGGATGCAACAACATTGCTTGGTTCCGATTACCAAATGATCAACCCCTTCTTATAAGCCACTACAAAACATGGATCTTGTACAAGAAAATTGTTAAATCAAAATGGATGATACTTAACAATATATTGAAGCAAGTCTATCACAAAGATGGGAAGTTGATTTTTTCTTATTAGACACAGTGAAGGAGTGCCTTGCGTATTTGAGATTTGACACACTAAAATGTTCCACACAATCCCAGAAATCAGATGAGAAATTTTTTAGATTTGTGTTGCTCTGAGCTTCAGATGCGTAAAAGTATAATTGAAATCCCCACAGATCAGCCATGGTTTTCTAATAATGCCACTGAGATGCCTGAAATTATTCCATAGAACCCTTCTTTAGAATTCAAAGTTGCTGGCATAAACAAAAGAGATGTTCATTTCAATGTTTCTGTGCAAGAATAAAATGTGAACATGCATTGGCTGATCATTTGTTTCCAATAAATCCACCTTTATTTCATCATATTTGTAATAGACAATGATTCATCTGCAGGTATGATAGTTATGGTTAGTAAGTAACTTCCACTGTGATCCCAAACTGTTTAACTTTTCAAGGTTCGCTAACCTATTTTTTTTTTCAAGCAAGCCATCTATGAGAGTTTTTTCTCTCAAAGCAAAATCCCTTAAAGCTAAAAGCTTAGAAGGGCAATTCATTCCTCTAAGATTCCAGGCTAATATAGACATATTAAATAGAAATGATTTTAGGTCTTTCTCCTTGCCTCTTTGTGATTTTTTTCTTACCACAATCTAGAAATTTGCCCTTGCATCATCTCCCTTTGCTCCCTGTAGAGAACTTAATGGTTCATCTTCCACTGACAAGTTTTGAGTAACAGAAGTAGTAGTATGTGGTAATTCATTGTTTCTAAATTCTACTGCTTGAGTAGGTGCATCTTTGTATGGTAAAACTTTGAAATTGGTAGCCTTTTTTCGGTTAATATGGAGAAGAGTAGTATTGAGTCAGGCTCCATTGCACTTATCTTCTGATGATGTGGTTTACCAACTATCACATTTGGGTGAAATTACACCTGGCAAACACCTAAGTAATAGAAAGCGAAAGGTAAGTGTTGTTGAGCTCAATTGGATTAAAAAAAGTATAATTTTCAATTTGCCACAAAAGAAGGAATTGATATTAAGTTATAATCTTGATGTGATGCATATTGAAAAATATTTGTGAGAATATTTTAGGAACTTTGATGGGAATTGATAGCAAATCGAAAGAAACAATTAAGGCTAAATTAGACTTGGAAGACATGAATATAAGAAAAGATTTGCATTTAAAAAAAGGAGATGATGGGTGATACATCATTCCACCTACTTCTTACAACATGTTAAAAAAAGAGAAGCAAACTTTTTGTCAATTTCTTAAATCATTTAAGTTTCCTGATGGGTATGCATCGAATATAGCCCATTGTGAGAATGTTAAAGAGGGAAAAGTATTGGGGTTTAAAAGTCATGATTATCACGTAATTCTACAACAAGTACTTCCTATTGGAATACGTGGGTATTTACCGAAGGGTGTGTTCGTAACTTTGGGTCAATTGGGTGAGTTTTTTAAGCAATTATGTTGCAAGACACTGAAAGTTGAAGAGCTTGAGAAAATGGAAAAGCATAACTTTGATTCTATATAAGCTTCAACTAAAAATTTTAACATTTTGCATGCTATGTATACCTATCTAAGAGTGATCAAAGCATCTAGGTTTCCTAAATTAAGCATAAGAATTGGAAAACTTAACTAGCCATTGCTTATTTACCATGATTTTTTCCACTTGGTGTCAAAAAATATGTGGAGTTAATGAAAGACAAACTCGAAATTGGCCATTGGTATATTTTGAATAATTGCGAGAAAGTCGATATATATATAGAGCATGTATATTATTTTTTATTCAAATTTTCATATTTAAATTTTGTGGTTGAACCTATATTTCCTAATCTCTATTTACTTTATTAAATAGAGAGCACAAATATTTGATTCGAAGAAAAAGGATTGTTAATGTTAAAAATAGATATAAGATTAAGTTCACATCATGGTTTAGGACTCGAGTAAGTTTTTTTCTTATAGTATAAAGTTATGAAAATTTGTATATCAGATTAACTTCTGATTATATTTTGTCCTACAGATAATACAATTACATAATAGTAACATGCAAGAGGCAATAACAGCATTATATGCCTTGGCATATAGGCCTCACATGTGTGGCAAAAAATATACAAATTGCATTGTTAATGGAGCTATATTTCACATACAAGATCAAAACAGTCGACTTAAAAGCCAAAATTATAGATTTGTTATTGAGGGATGTCATGACGACGATTTTATTGACTTTTACAGTTTCATCTAAAAAATAATAAAGTTGCATTACATAAAGGATAAAATAGTTGTTCTATTTAAATGCAAATGGTTTAATCTTATTGACATAAAAGTGAATGGGAATATTACTAGCATCAATGTTAGCAAGATATGGTATGATAATGACCCTTTTGTCCTTGCAAGTTAAGTGAAGCAAGTTTTCTACCTCAATGATACTATATTGGGCAACAATTGGAAGGTTGTTCAAAAGTTTCAACACTGAAATCTCTTCAATTTTTTTCAAAGAGATAATGGTCTAATGAGTTAAGATTGTGATGAAGTATATCAAGAGAATGAATAGGAGCTGAATAATGAAGCCATTCAAATAGAAGATGCAGATACATCATCATTCCATAGGAGAGATGTTATCCCAATATAGCAAAAGTGGATGAAATACAAGCCTATCTTGTCGTAGAAAGAGATGAAGACTATACTGAGGATAAATTATATGATAATGATGTTGGCCAAATATAATAGTGATGAAGAGTCTAATAATAATGTAATCAATGATGATGATTTTCAAGATCTTAATCATGATAACTGAAGGTAATAAAAGTGTTGTTTATATTGTTTGAAATGTATTGATGATATTTGAGTTATGTTAATGCATAGAAAAGCTTGGTAATAATTGAAGGTGCTCTTTGGAGTAACAATATGAACAAGATATTTAAAAGGATTCTAATTAAGTTTGTAACTTGAAATTAAGGAGACTTCTTTTTGAAGTTTTGATGTCCAACAAATGCAAATAAGTATATTAATACTTGCATGACCTATAAGAAGATACACGGTCATGTTAGAGGATACAGTTACATGGATGTGTAAGAGGATACACAGTCGTGCAAGAAGATGCACGACCGTGTAAATACATAAATACGATCATATATGTTAATGTAGATTGTTGATGATTAATTTATGTTTATGTGTATTGTTGATGATTGATTTATGATTATGTGTATTATTGATGTTTGAATTATAGATATCTAATATAATGGCACTTGGTATAAACAAAGGGAAGAAGGTGACAACTTTCAAAATTGTTCCCCCAACAACAACCAGATCAATCAACCCCTAGCTAACAACAACAGTCGACTTCATTCCTTAATGAAGCTAGTTAGTAACAACCTCCCTCTACCTCAACTAATGCTGAGGGATCTGCAGATGTGTTAATCTTTAACGCCTATAATTAGACTTATGCTCAGATATATGTTTATATGTTTAATGCATTTTTTATTATTATTCATTTGTTGTCAGGTTCCAATACCTCCATCAAAAAAAGAGGTCGAGATATAAATAAAGGTTGTGAGTTGTAATGAATGAATGTTGCAATGAACAACAAGATTTTTGTACATATTATTACCTTACAAGGTCATCCAATTGACAATGTTCAATCAGGAAAATTGTCTGGTGAGTTAGGGACAATAGTAGGACTGAATAACCTTTCCTTAAGCATGTCAAGCAATTAAAAGAAGATAATTTACTACATAATGCTTTAGACAAAGTTTTAGTAAATTTTCAATTTATTTAATTATATATAATATTTTTTCTTATTTAAAGGTTAATTTCACTTTTAATTGTTGTTCACAAATGAAACTCAATATCGTTGATATCGATAACCCTGATGTTTCAAATTGTATCACTTCAATTTTGAAACAGAGGATCAAAGATTGTCGTTATTGACTGCATAAATATTACAAATCTTTTTCTTCGAATGAGGGGGTAAGGAGACACATTCAGGAACGGATGTCTCCTAAAAATTGGAACATTTTGTATGATTATTTGGCCTCTTCTAACGTTAAGGTTTGTTTTCTTTCTCATCATATTTGCTTCCATTAATCTTTTTACACAATTTAATGACTATTTCCTTTCTTTATCTAGGAAACAGAGGAAAAATGAAAACTCCACATACCAAGGCTCCAAATCATTTGTTGTCTTATGAAATGAATATGTAAGTTCTTTGTTTACAAGTTATAATTACATCAATAAATACAATATTATTTATTGTGTTTTTTTCATAAAACAGAGTCAGAAGGAACTACATGGAGAAGAGTGTGATAGGATCACACTCCACAAACTGACATACTATAAGGAAGGTGAAGGCCGGATATTTGAAGAAGCACGTAATAATTATGTGAGTATAAAAGTTTGTTTAAATTTTAAGATTATTTATTTATGTAGTATTAACAAAATAATATTTGAATTGAATATTAATTTTTTTAATTTTAGAATAAGATGCAAGAGTTGTTGTAATCATCAATACCTGATGAAAATGAGCTCGATGTAGATGACATTTGCAAAAAGTGCTTTGTATAAGATCCGACTAGATCAAAGATCTTGGGTTCAGACATAAGCCAACAGCTTCATCCTCATCTACACTAGCATATGTTGATGATATTCAAGAGGAGAACCAATCGCTTAAGGCTAAATTAGAACGTAATGAACAAAAGTTAGAACGAAATGAACAAAGTTGGCCAACCTTGAAAAGTTAGTAAAAAAAATTCCCTGGCCTGAATTATGTCAGTAGTAACAATGAAAACGAGTCTTAGTTTGTATATAAGTATTTTTGTAATGTTTGTAATTAACATTTAATGATAATTTATTGTTTATATACAATGCTTCTAATTTTTAATTATTTTTATATTTTTGTATAATAAATTATAAAACAAAAAATCTAAATATTACATACAATTAAATGGATTAAAAATGTCACCAATAATTATATTTAACAAGATAAAACATTTAGTAAAAATGGTATCAAAAATTGGGAAAATGTAGCTAAACATCTTTTCCTACATTCTTGAAATCGTCATTAATAACTTTTAGTTACGTTTTCAAAACGTAGCTAAAGAAGTTTGGCCATGTTTCATAAATCGTCACCAATAATATTTGGCTATGCTTCTCTTTTGTTGCTAAAACTTATTAGCAACATCAAGTTTGGCCATGTTTCATAAATCGTCACCAATAATATTTGGCTATACTTCACTTTTGTTGCTAAAACTTATTAGCAACTTCAAGTTTGGCCATGTTTCATAAATCGTCACCAATAATATTTGGCTATGCTTCACTTTTGTTTCTAAAACTTATTAGCTACATTTCTGAAGACGTTGCTAAAAAATTTTAGCATAAGTTTTTGCTACTTTTCTTTTTCGTGGGTAAATGTTATTATCTATGTTTCCAGAAATGTAGCTAATAACATTTTCCTATGAAAATGAGAAGTAGCAAAAACTTATTGACGATGACTTCAAAAATCATCATCTATCTTTTTTCACTACGGAGACAACTTGTAACGAAAAAGAATTAGCGACAATTTGGTGAAAATGTCGCCTATAGTTTTTTTCTGATGGTTTTGGCGATAATTTTAGCAACGAATATAAATCATCGCTATTGAATATTAGTGATGATTTTTGGACTTTTACCGACGAATTTTTTCATCATTAAAAGTCTCTTCTATTGTAATGAAAATTTTTATTTTATAATAGCTGGGTAAGTACAAAAGATAATAGTAGAACTATTCTTTTTACTTTGATTGAGATGTTACAAATATATCTTTTTACAGTTTTGAACTTCCTTAATTTGTCATCAATGAGTATAGGAAAATAAATTCCATAAAATGATCTAATTGGAGACAATCATAAAAATTTAGAATAAATAAAATTAAATATTAATGTTAAATGGTAAACAAATTTATTAAACTTTATCTAAATTTAAACAAATTGATAGTCTACCAAAAAATTCTAAATTTGGTTCAAATTTATTATAAGTAGCTTTTTAAAAGAAGAATAATGAAACTATGATTATAAGAAAAAGGAAAAAAACATAAACCGCTCCTAAGAGAATTTGTTTTAATTACTAGTTTGAATTATGAGTGGTAATAAGTCCAGTCAGGTCCAGAGTTTTGGATACCATTTCGTACTGGCCAGTACCGGCCGAACGGTACCGTACCGACTGAAAAATGGAGCAGTATCGACGTCTTCAGTACCGACTGCAAGTATCAACTAATACTGGGTGTTTTTCCCTAGAACTAGCTGGTACTTAAAATACTGGCATATACCGAGTTGGTACCATAAATTTACAAAATTTTGAGGACCATTTTGCAAAAAAAAATTAAACCCAAACAAAACTACCCCCCACCCTGACGCCTCTGTCTGCCTCTCCTTTTTTAATTTTTGTCTCTCTCTCAAAGACTCAAACTCACCTCATCCTCTCTCTATCTCACCCACACTCTCGTCATCCTCTCCATCCCCGGTGGTGCTTGATGCTCGGTGCTTGGTGCTTGGTGCTTGGTGCTTCAGCTATACTACGTCATTTGCATTGTTTTTTAGGTTTTAAATTGTTATGTATTTAGTATAAATTTGAGTTTTGAGTGTGTATTTAAGTTTTAATTATGTTAGTTTGTGTGTTTAAGTGTTTTTTATGGGTTAGTATGAGTCTTTGAGCTTAATTGTTATATTTTTTAGGTACCTTGATGTGTTTGTTAATATTTCAGGGTAAACGGCGAAGAACGAAGAAGTTGCAAAGACTTTCGGGCCAAAGACATAGCCCACGACAGAAAGGGACGAGCCAAAGTAGCCAGGGCACAATCGTGCACTTTGGAAAACGGTTATGACAGAGAGCATACATTTAGGAATCGTGCACATTGGGCCACGATCGTGATAAAAAGGTTTAGTCACTGGTCACGATCATGGCAGGTAGGGCCATGATCATGGCTTATGTCGACCTTATGCAAAAACACAAATTTTGTAAGATTTTTTGGTCTGTTTCGACCCTGACTTTAACCTAAAGCGTCCAAAGTATAAATAGATCATTATGAGACAGATGCAGCAGCCTTGGGAAAAAGAGAGCATTCACGTCAGCCACATTCTGAGAAAAACCTAAAGAGTTATCGAGAGATTGAGGAAGGAGACAAAGGAAGAGAGTTACGAAGATGAAGCTTAATGCGACGTACTTCCCGAAACAGGTGGTTTCCTACAGTCGCTGCCTTCATGAATCTGTTCCAAAATTATTTCTATTTTGATTTCAATTTTATGAATGTATGAAATTGGGATGATTATTAAGATTAACTATTGTCGAGTGTTGATTTATGTCTAAACTCACTTTCGAGTTTTTATTCCTTAAGATTAATAAAGTTTGATTGATTATGTTTTTATTGATTTAATTGTGATTTAATTATGCTCTTAATAACTTGGCAATAGACTGAGAGGGTGAGCCGAGTGAAAATAATCAAATTGGGCTAATCAGAGTTAGGTGATTTGATAGGTAAAGAATTGAATCAAATCGATAGAATCATGTAACAAGAGATCGAGCATAGGTTCTCAGTAGGTTATTAAACAATTTAGAACTAATTTAGGTTTTGGTCAATTGTGAGTCAAGAGATCACAATTCCATAATTTAAATTAGGGATTATCAATTAGGGTTAAGAATTATAACTCGAGAGAGAGTAATTCACCTTAGGACTATCTAAACCCATTAATTCTATAATTGCACAATTAATTAGGCTTTCGTTAATTTCAGATTATAACCTCCTTTCTCTCACTTGATAATTTCTAGGTTGGTTTCGGGATTGATTTGTGTAACTTGTTTCCTTATTTAGATTTTTGCAATTCAATTCTTGAAATTAATTATTTGATTTGTTTATTTTCTGCATTAGTTAATTATTTTGAATTATTATAGTTTAGTACAAACTTAGATTTTAGGACTAGACTTTCCTCCTCGTGGGATCGATACCTTAGGTACTATGTGAATGACCCGTGCGCTTGCAGAATTTACCAAGGTTAATAAATATTAAAACTTAGCATGTGTAACCTTGCGAACACCACCATCATCTGCTCTTTAGTCTCCGATGAACACCAACCATGCTGCTGTTGGATCTGGGAATAATACTCAGATCCCAACCCGACCCGACTCGATATGGAAATACCCATCACCAATTGTGAATTTAAATTTGGTTGGGTGTGTTTTTTTTAGTTTCTGTTAGAATTTTCTGATTAATTGTTTGTGTTGTGAATTGTGATTGTGAATGGGAAGTTAGAATGAAATTGTGAAGCATTTGTGACTTTGTATGTCGTTGGTTGGAGTTGGATAATGGATATTATGGATTGGATTTGGAGTTGAATTGAATGAAAGGAGTATGGTTTTGGTAATGGTTCGGTTGGTTTTGGTAATGAAAGTCATATGTTACTATATGGTAATGGTTCAGTTGGTTTTGATTCATTTGTGGTTTGATAATTGATGACTTGATTTATGTTAAATTTTTTGGTCATTCACGACATGCATTAAAACTTTGGAAAGGATTTCAAATTTAAATTCAAAATTCAAGTTTCAACTTAACTTTATGATGCATGATTTAAAGGTTAGAAAGGATTTAAAGTTTCAACTTAACTTAAAATGAACAAACTGAGAATGTAAATTGTAAAGAATTCAAATAAATAATTAATTGACATAATCTTATAATTATTGAAATGGTATTTGAATATTGGGTACATAATTAATTGAGTATAATTATAATATAATTTATCGTTGTCTTCCATCTGCAAAATATTGGATCTTTCAACCTATTGGGTTAGTTGTTGTCCAAACATGCAATCACCATAAAAAGAATTTATTGAAAAAATAGTGAAAGCTGTGAATTATATTGAATGTGGGAGGTTCTTTACATATCAGTCGGTGAATTATATTGAATATGGGAGGTTTTTTACATATCATCAAGTGAATTATATTAAATGTGGGAGGTTCTTTACATATCAGCAACTGGATGCCTTGTGGGCATTATAAGTCTTACATGGAGTCACTAAAACAATATAATGCATCTATCAAGACTTATACTCTTTAAATCTTAACTCTCATACTCATAGACTTTATTATTGGAGTTGGAGGCTTTACTACTCTGCAATGGTAAAGTCTATCTATTTTTGAATTTTACCTCAGTTTCACGCATCTTTACTTCTTTAGGCTTAATATAATGATTTAAAGACATTATTTATATTGCATTGCCTCATGAAGGACTTAGCATTAGCACTGTTAATTTTATTGATAAAACTACTAAAGGATTAATTTCTTACAAAACTAACATCTTCATTTTTTTTGTTACAGATAAATGGAAGGTTTAACTACTCCTGACCAAACTACTTCAAAAAGATATAATGATCCAGCTTAGGCTCATGTTGTATTAGTCCTAGGTATAAAGAACCATACAATTTTCTTTTTTTGCAACAAGCATTTGAAAGGTGGAGGAACCACCCGGTTAAAGAAGCATTTAGCTGAGTTAAAGGAGATGTAGAACCCTGTAAAAAAGTAAGCCATGATGTGAAGTGGAAAATGAAAACATTGCTTGAAGAATATCAATATGAGAAAGATAGAAGGGAAAGGTTGAATTTTGAAATTGGTAGTGGA
>JANQAP020008777.1:0-11579 GCA_026874005.2 Erythroxylum coriaceum | reverse complement strand
GCATGAACATAGCAAAACACTTTTACACATTCCTAACCCGTTCCAATTTACCATATTACCCTTCCCATAGGTGAGGGAATGTTACATATATAACCCGATTCACCAAGTATAACACATTTTTTAGCATTGAATATCACATCACATTATATCATATGTCAACAAGTAGAATATGTATTCAATCATTTGATATCACTATTTTAAAACAATCTAATAAATCATCTCAATCATTCATATTATACATGTAATCCCATATCCGTTGTGAATACCAGGCTCATTTTATATATTGTCCTGTATCCGCTGTGGATACCGGACTCATTGTTATCTGAGCCTATGGCTCTTTGTGCAAATCTTGAGCTTAAAGCTTTTTTTCACACATTGGCTACTCCAGCACAACTCCTTTATCTGATCATGCTTTTCAATATAATGAGATGCATCAATTCACATATTATGCTTTTAGTACTTTTCATTCAATGTGCTCATTTCATGTATCAAATTCTTCGAATTTAAGTCCGACATTCATTATTCAATTGTTCATACATTCTACATTATACATACAATTTAATAGAAGCACATATAATTAAGTTTACACATCTAGTTTAACTCATAGTACGCTCCAAAATAGCTATTGCCTTGATGATCCGATAATGTCTGGATGTTGGTGATCAACTGGTGGGCCTATAATTAAGCAATACACACATAGTTCATGATCACTAACTTGTTCAATCATATGAATATACAGAGTTTCCATTGTTAGACTATCTAATTCGGTAACTATTCCATTAACCGGTCTTCTCTTTGCACGTAGACGGTCTTTCAGAAGAGATGCACATGTATATGTGTCATGTTCAATGCATGCTCAATTGACCTTTCCGGGAATGTATTCTTAATCACAAATCTTGATTGTTCAATTATTATAGCTTACAAATTAACACTTTGCATTCATATTTATGTGTTAAGTAAGTTTGATTACTCTAAATTCATCAATAATACATTCATCAACCTTTTCTAACACTATACAATCACACAATTTCTTAATTCTCATTCATTCATACCTAATACACCTTATTCATATCCTTTGGATCATATTTGTATTCATAAGAACACCTTTATTCCTTTAACCACTCAAAATTTCTAGATTTAAATACATTGACATCAAGACAATCGACTTCTTAAGTAATGACATCAATTAACAACCTAAACTTATCGAAACCTTAACCAATTAATCAAGCAACAATCTAGGTTCATTTTAAGCATTAATCAAGTCCAAATACACCAATGTAAAGTGACTTATTCTCATTTGGTTCAACAAATTCACAAAACTAAAATTATCATTTAAAAGCTTTGGCCACAATCGTGGGGGACCTTCCTACAATCGTGGGATGAGTGGCTCGCTGCACTATCCAATTTCCCTCAATTCTCCATGAATTTCATCTACTTAGAATCAATATTAACACTTCAATTTTTCTAGAATTCATACTCTCAAAAGCTACTTCAATTCATATTAAAATAGCTTCCATCTTAGTTACAGTAAAGCTCTTTATATTCTATTCATTTATGTCACTAACAATCATTCTTACCCATACACTGACATCCCCAATTTTTTACCATATTCAAAAGAAAACTCTTGCATATCATATTCAAAACACCTTCGTAACAGTCCATTAATTATACCTCAATTATACCTTAATTATACCTCAATTCCTCATCAATTTCATCTCAATTTCTAACTCAAAATCATTCATTTAAAGGTTCATAAACTATTATTTTTCATGCATGCTAAATAAAACAAAAACTACCATTCATGCTTCATTTTTCAGCACTCATTTAACACCAATATCACAATCAATCCAATCCCCAACTTAGTCATCATCAAGTTTTATTATTTTATATGACAAGAGATCAGTATTTTACCTTCTTGATCAACTCAAATACCTTCTTAATGATTAAGCTAACTTAGCCTTCTATGCATGTAAACACAATTCGAAGAACAAGATGGGAGTAGAATGATATCAGCAAGGGCAAAGAGATGATAAAAAATTATAGCTATCTTTATGCAGGATCTTGTATGGATCTTGGAGTGTCGATGAATAGAATTAAAGCAAAATTTCAAAGTTATGAGGGTTATGAGTGTGTTTCGGTAGTGAGAGGGAGGAGAAGAAAGCATGTAGAAGAAACAACTAGAGAGAAACATGACTCTACATTTGTTTAAGCCATTTGGTGCAAGGTGTCTTTATTTTAGAAGGACACGTGTCATACAAATGGAGTAAGCTACATGTCTTCTTATGTAGCTGCCAAATGTTACCAATATCTTAGGCCATTTGTCACTTAATTCTCCAAGCCATTTGTCATTTAATTCTACTACCATGTGTCCCTTATTTTACAGACCTAGTCATCCTAAATTTCTATATGTCAACTTGTCGTGCCACTTGACATTTTTCCTAGACTAAATGTACATTTTAATTCATCAATTTCCCAATTGTAACAATTAACTCCAAATTATTAATTATAATCCATCAAACTAAAATTCAATACATAAGCAATACACTTTCAAATCATCGTCATTTTAAACCTTTCATACCCCAGAACATGTCAATTGAGTGCATATACTATCTTTGCAATGTTTTCTAAATCAAATTTCATGTGTGTATATATGCTCATGTTATGCATGTGAATGAAATGCCCCTCAGTAATTCTAAAATGATATGACTTAAAATTCTAACATTCTACCCTCAGTAAGTTTTGGAAACTGGTTATTACATTAATGGATTACATCTTAGCCTGACATCTCTTAAAACTCCTCTATAGATTGCAATCTTATATTGATTGATTTTCTCTCAGCCCTGTAAACTAATAACAAGTCATCTGCAAATGCTAGGTGTGTAAGCTTCATATCTTTACATCTACAGTGGAATTGGAAATTAGGGTGCATCCTTATGTTTCTTGCAAGGAGAATTATCATGACCTCCATACATAGTACAAAAAAATAAGGGGATATAGGATCCCCTTGCCTTAGTCCCCTCTTGGCTTCTATTAGTTTGGTAGGTTCTCCATCCACTATAATAGGCACTGAAGTAGTGGTTACACATTCCTCTACCTATTCTTTAAAAAAGAGTGGATATCCTGTTACTTTCAAAATATTGAAAAGAAAGCTCCAATTGATTAGGTCATAGGCCTTAATAAGATCCATTTTGATGGTGCAATTCTTCATTGTCCTCTTTGAATTGTATCCCCCCAACAGTTCCTAACAGAGAAGTATATTAATTCCCACTGAAATCCCCTTAATGGAAGCAATTTGTTCAGGACTTATTATCTTCCTCAAGCTTGCTCTTAGCTTATTTGTTAGTATCTTAGTGATTGTTTTATATAGGAAACTGCAAAAAGCAGTTGGCCTAAATTTCTCTAACCTTTCAACATTGCTTTGTTTAGGAATAGGACACATAAAATTTTATTTCAGTTTTTTAAGGATATTTTTTAGAAAAACTCTTGCACTACTTCTATCACTTCTTCTCTTATAATATCCCAGTTTTTCTAGAAAAATCTACCATTATAACCATCTGGCCCTGGTGATTTCTCAAGGTTCATTAAGAATGTAGCCTCTTTAATCTCTTCCCTTATTACATCCCTCACCAGCTCTACCTTTTCCATTTTATCTACCTTTTTAAATCCTTCTAACATCTCTTCTAGTATGGTCTTTATAGAAGTTTCAGTCCATACTACTTAGTGAAATAATAAAAGGTTATCCTTTTTTTGCTATTTTGGTTTTCATGCATAAGAACTTTATCATCCTCTAACATTTTAATAGAGTTTTTATTTCTCTTAGCTAAAATGGAACTCATAAATTATTTTGTACATCTCTCATCCTCTTTCAACTATTTAACTCTTGATTTTTGTCTTAGTAGAGTGTTGGCGCTTATCAAGACTTGATTATAATTAGTGATTAGATCAAATTTTTCTTTCCTCAGTTGCAAGTCTTCAGATCTTTCTAACAATTTCTTCTAACATTTATTTCATTCATCCAACGCTTTAACTTTTGCTTTTAGTTTTAGCCTGACAAATTCTTTACTAAGTATTTTCAGTCTATTCTTTAGAGCTCTCAGCTTTATACTGAATTGATACTTCTTAGAACCTAGCACCTCCAACTCCATTCCTTTGTTGAGTACATTTCTAAATTATGGATTATCCATTAGGTGATTGAATATTCTAAACGGTGCATTCCTTTTCCACTCACTAATTGTTATTTCCACTATTATAGGACTGTGATATGAGACATTTGGTTTAATAAACATGGTGCTGCTTAGTAGAAACTGCTCTAACCAGTTGTCATTTACCACATATCTGTCTAGTTTCCTTATAAAAAACCATTCACCAGGTTTTTTATTATTCCATGTATAAGAGTTTCCATACCATTTTAGATCAACCAATACAGCCCTCTCCACCATTTCTTGTAGTTCTCTGAAATCTGGTTCTTTCCAACTTCTCCCTCTCTTGATTCATTTAATTTGAGAATGCAGTTATAGTCTCCAATCAATGTCCATGGAGACCTAATAGTAGTACTAGTTTTTTCAATTTCACTCCATACAAATTGCCTTTGGAATTTATAATTTGCTGCATACAAAACTATTACCGTAATCACTTTTCTAGTTCCTTTAATTAGGACATCACAATGTATCAATTGATCATTTTCAAATTGTTTCACAACTTTCACTTTTTGAGGGTTGAACCTTATTATCATTCTACCATTTATATGATGATGATGATTGGTTACTAATTTCCATCCCTTGTCTATGAACCATAAATTCTTCTCTATTTACCCCATCTTTATTTTGGCTTCCAACAAGCCAACAAAATCTAACTTGTTGTTCTCAATTAATTCCCTAATTGCAAGTTTTTTATTCAGGCTATTAAGCCCTCTAACATTCTAAGTTGCTACCTTAATCATTTTTTTTCATGATCTTTTCCTTTTTGATTTTCTATTTGTACGTAGGCTCGTCAACATCAATGATGTCTTTCTATTCAAATTATCCAACTCAGAAGATGTGAAGAAGGTACTTCAATTAGGACCCTGGCACATATATAATAAAATCTATTATTACGGGATTCAAAATCGGGGACGAAAATGAAAGACATAAAGTAAGATTACTGTAACACATCACTCTCATAGAGCATATGCCTAAACGTACTGACGAATATTTGAGAACATACTCTACGAGGATGGCATATTAAGACGATCGAATCAAAACATTACAAAAATTTCAAGCATCAAACACATCTTTAACAAACCAGTAATCATTTTGGCCCATTTCATTTACAAAAAGGTCCAATCATAAATGTCATTGCACTTTATAATTCACACATACATTGTAGAACAGTTAAGAAATACAATTCTTGATACAAAAATAACTGAAGGCATGTGCAGGTACAATTGATCCTGACCACTAACTCATGTCCAATTTGTAGTAGCTATACTCCAATTAGTCTAACTAGATCTCCTCTGAGCCTGAAAATCAACAATGTAATTTTGATGAGTTTGTGAACTCATTGAGTGAACCATCCTCATGTACTCTTTCATATCAAAACTCAAGGACAATTCCATAAGCAATCGTATCATCAAATAATGAATATCACATCACATTTCATTATACCTTATCAAGTACGTCAAATTTATCATACTTACATAAGTATATCAAGTAAGTTCACATTTCATGTCACAACATATACTCATTTACTTTTTCCTCTGTATGTCAAACAATTCAATAATTCATTTCAATTTAATCATAAGAGACATGTAAGGATGTATATGCAAACACATATATGATTCCGTTAATTTATACTTTGTTGTGCCCGAGCACCTTATTACTGTCTCGTATTTGTTATAGATACCGAGCTCATTTTATAATTGTCTCGTATCTATTATGGATATCGAGCTCATTAATAATCTGAGCTTGTGGCTCTTTATGCACATTTCTAAGCATTAAGCTCTCTTTCACTGGTCACTCTAGTCGTAACTCCTTTATCTGATCATGCATATCAATATGATGAAATGCATCATTTCATAAAATGTACTATCAATATCTTTCATTTATTACACACAGTCATTTTCACATATTTATCGGATCTAAGTCCAACATTCAACCTTAGTTAAGTACACATATTTCTCCAGATTCACATTCAATTGGGAAACACTCCCAATACAATCTTAAATATCAAATTCCTCAGACTATTAATGTCTGGAATTATCACAATCACATTAAAAATAGTTCAATAGCTAAAATTTAAATAGAACAAATCAATCATAGTGAGAAAACATCTAGATTGACTCACAGTACACTCCAGATTAGCTATTGCCTTGACGAACTGGCAATTTCTGGATGTTGACGTTTAATCTTGGATCATTCATACCTAATACACCTTACTAATATCCTTTGGATCATAATTGCATTCCTAAGAACACCTTCATTCTTATAATACTCATAAATTCCAATTTTTTTGATGCATTTATCAAACAATCCATTCCTTATGTTATAACCTTAATTAATAGTCTAAACAATAGTCTAAACTTATCAAACCTTTAACCAATTAATCAAGCATTAAACTAGATTCATTTCAAGCCTCAATCAAGTCTAAATGCACCAAAGTAAAGTAACTTATCTTTAGTTAGTTCAACAATAATATAAAAAAGAAAAGTTCATGTCCAATGCCTTTCCCACGATCATGGGATGTGTTATTAGAAAATTTTTTCATCCCTTTCCTTCAAAATTTTCCATATTTTAACCCTTACATACTACATCCAACACATCTTTTTCATAGTTCATCATTTATACCTCAATTCCTCATCATTATCACCTCAATTCTAACTCAAGATCATCCATACAATAATACATACACTATTGTTTATCATTTATGCAAAAACAGATCACAAATGTATCCCTTTCTTCATCAATGTTCCAGCACTCATCAAAAACCATTATCACTATCAATCCATCCCTAAACAATCACCATTTATGTTTCCATTAAAACAAGCCATGAAGAACATTATTATACTTAATTTTTTAGCTCAAAAGCTCCTCAAATCATGAGTTAACCTAGCCCCGCCAAGCTTACACGATCATCACTATTTTAAAGAGGAGTAGGTTAGGTTTTCATTGACAAGGTGAAGACAGCCAGATTTTGGAGTGGCAAAGTGTTGAATGTTAACAACTCAAGTTGTGAGTGTAGAGTGTGGGTGTTGTAAATGAAAATGAAGAAGGAGAAGAAAAGAGCATGTAGCAAAAAGTAGAAATGAAAGATGGTCTTTCATATGTGTATAACATGCGGGTGTCATGAATTGCAAGTGTTTGTCAATTAAAGAACCAAGCTACATTTCTTTTACTTATGGTACCAAATGTCAATTAATAATTAGTCCATTTGTCTCTCAATCTCTAAGCCATTTGTCACTCAATTATCTAAGCCATTTGTAACTCAATCCTAATGCCACGTGTCATTTATTTCTACTACCATGTGTCACTTATTTCTACTGCCATGTGTCAAGTGTCTCGCCACTTGACATTTTTCCAAGTCCAAAAGTACACATTAATTCATAAATCTTTGAATTGTAACAATTAATTCCAAATTACTAATTATAATCGATCAATTCTTATCATTGGTAAACCAAAGTACAAGACATTGGAAATGCACATTCATTATACTTAGTCATTTATCATATTCATCTTAGTTTTATACCCCGAAACATGTCAATTGAGTGCAATTTGTCTAGAATATGTCAATTGAGTGCAATTTATCTAACTCACAATATGTGTGTTTGCTAGTATTATGCATTTGAACAAAATTATAAAATCACGTCATAAATGTACCAAATTCATTCTATATGATGCCACTCACGTGACTCAATAGTCTAATATTTTAAAATTTTAAACAATCTAAGAGATGGGATACTACAATTCTCCCCCTCTTTAAGACATTTTGTCCTCGAAATTCTTAACTAACTGATTTATTTTTGAAGAGTTTTGCGAACTCAATAAGTAAACCATCATTGATGATCTCACTCTAATCAAATACACAAATATCACACAAGCAACCAATTTCATAACATTTTCCATCTCAATAAGACATAATGTATGACACACATTTCATACACATTCTTTCAGAATAAGTATAACCCAATCAATCACATTATCAACAATGGCATATCATTTTATCATCACGATTTTAGAATTGGATTCATAATCATATAAGTCATAATCATAGATATACAAATGCACATGCATATGAGACTCCAGATTTGTTATTATTTGTTATGACTGAGTGTCTTTCAGATACAGATATAGATACTGGCCCATTGGGCTCAGTCAGATACAAAAAGCATGGAACAAAGCTCTATGTGCAGAATTCTGAGTTTAAAGCTCTTTCAGACTGGGTACTCTGATCTTAACACCTTTATCTAAACATGCATTTTATGAACGTATCAAATAACTGAATATGCCATAAAAAACATTTACTTATGATGCATAGACAGAATCCCAGTTTCATTATACCTCAGTCCGACATTTAACTTTCGTTGAGTATTCAGAAATCAGTCAGAACTCAAATGCAAACAGAACACTTCCAATACATTCCCCAAATATCAAACTCCTCGGACTATTAATGTCTGAAATCATCATAATCAAATCATTATCAGTTCACTAAATGGAAATTAAACATAAACAAGATCAATTTTAGTGAAATCATCTAGGTTGACTCACAATAAGCTCCAATTTAAGTTATTTCCTGGACAGTCCGGCAATGTTGGGATGATGGTGCTCAACTTGAGCATCTATAAATCGTACAATTCACACAGAATTCACATTACAAAGTTGATCAATCAAATACATATTCCATCATGCACATATGTATGTGCCATATGTAATGCATGCTCAATGACTTTCCTGAGTATGTAGCCTTATTTAAATTTCTTAACCAATCAACATTATACTTTGTATTTTTATCCTTGAACATTTCCATAATCCAAAAGCTTCTTATAATACACACACAATTGGTACTTTACATCTGAAATTTTAGTAAGCTAAATCTAAACATTCACCAAAAATTTTCCAGCAACATATACTCATACATTCACCCAATTCTCATTCATAAATACCCTATGTTCTTCAATACCCATTCATCCATACCTTATACACATTATTCATGTCCTAAAGATCATATTTTCATTAAAAGAACTCATTTATTGATTTAACAAATCAGAATTTCCAGATTTGAGCTAAACACATCAAAACAGTCCCTTCTTTAAGTTATGACTTCAATTAACTACATAAACTTATCAAGATATCTTTTGGCCAAAATGTTTTATAGAAGCATTAATAAGACATCAATAATCATTTTTCATATTTTATACTTTGACTAATTCGAGCTCTAAAGTCCCCAAAAATTAGGAAATAATATAAGTTTCCTGCACAGGGGTCTATCACAAGCAGTATTAGGAAAACAAGCATAACTCAAGCTCTAGTCACTATTTAATCAAGCCAATTTCACAGGGGTCAATCTAAGACTAAATCTACAACTTCATTGTTTGAGTTTCTTCAAATTCATGCCCTCAAGATATGTAAAATAGGTCGAAAGAGGAAGATGAAATTGAAACGAAAAATTCGACCTACAGCTCTAATTTTCCAGATTTTTTCTCAAGACAAATTTTCGGGTCAGTTTTGCATGGCCCTTTTGACATAGAAAATGAGGTATTTAGGCAATACATTCTTCTAAAACAATGTTCCGATTTGTCATAAGTTTCTAACGACATCAAGTCCATAAAGTTTGGTTTAGTATTCTACGAGTTATACTCAAAATAATACAGACTGTTCTCACACTGCGATAGCACCCAATACTCAACTTCAAGCCAAAATTTGAAACCTTTAGAAATAGAATTAAAATTTGATTCTTTCATGAAAATTGTAATCCTAGCTCAAAATTCACTCTAAATCAGTACTCCAAACATGCGAAATCATCATACATTCAAGGTGGATCTTAGATGGATTTCAGCTAAGACAATAAGGCAACTATATTATGATTCTCTACTTAACTTTATGAGGGTGAAGCACGAATTATTAGTGCAACAATTAGACATGAACATAAACAAACACAGGGAGGTGAAAGAGAAGAGTGTTTTGGTGGTGTGTGAGAGGAAGGAAGAATAAGAATGAGCTTAATTAGAGTTGCTCCTGCTAAAGCTTACACCTAAGGTGTTAGGTGTCACCTTACTACAATGGCCTGTGTCACCAAATTAAATTGCCATATGTCTAAAGGCATGTACAACATTTATCAAGTAAATATGCTGCCATATGTCACCCAAAATACTAAGTCATATGTCATGTAATCACAACTACCAATTGTCATCAACTTACTAATCCATTTGTCACACAATGATCAATGCCAAATGTCACTCAATTATAGACTTAATCATCCTAATTTTCATGTATCAATTTTTCTTACCACTTGGCATTTTTCCTATATAAAATGTACATTTAATTCCTTAATTTTCCAGTTATATCAGTTAATTCCAAATTCACTACTTGTAATTAATTAAACCAAAATTCAAGGCATAAACGTTTCACAATTCACATCATGAACGTTTTAATCTTTTGATACCCCAGAATGAGTCAATTGAGTGCATATACTATCTTTGTAATGTGTACAAAATACAATTTGTGTATGAATGGTAATGTTATGCATGTATATGCAATGCTTGATCTAGGCTTCTAACCCTAAGCATGTTCCAAAAATTGGGTATTAGAATTCTCTCCCTTTAAGAAATTTTGTCCTCGAAATTCTTACCTAATTCGTCAAATAAGTAGGGGTGTTGTCTCCTTATATTCGCTTCGGTTTCCTATTTAGCCTTTTCTCTCGAATGATTCTTCTAAAGGAGTTTCTTAACTGTTTATTCTAATAGCCAATTATCTTTACCGGTTCCTAAACATAACTCAGATTACTTGCAATTTCAACTTCCTGAGCTGGTAACACATGCATCGGATCAGATCGATATCTCCTGAACATACTCACATGAAATACGTTGTGTATCTGAGTCATTTCAGTCGGTAGTGCTAACTTATAGACCAATGGTCCAACTCTCTCTATTATCTCATATGGTCCAATGTACCTTGGGATTAACTTACCCTTCATACTGAACCTCAGCACACCTCACCAAGGTGATACTCTTATAAATTCTCTATCTCCTACCTGATACTCCATATCTCTCCTGTGTTGATCCACATAGCTTTTCTATCTATCTTGTGCTGATTTAATTCTACTATGGATCAATTTCACCTTGTCAACGATATCCTAAATCAATTCTAGGCCTTTAACAATTCTTAGACTATCTTCATGTTGGATCGAAAAAAGAAAGCATGCTATATTTGGAGAAACGGTAGATTTCAAAACTTTTAAGAAATCATTTTTCCAGTGAAAGCAACAAATCCAAATCATCATGCCAATCCATACATGATATGGTATAAGGATAATAAAACATAAACAAGATGAAGAGTATTACCGACTCCTTTGCTACAGCTTTAAATCCTCGCTGCGCTATCCTCTCCTTC